>VDFB02330593.1:0-47353 GCA_007258455.2 Sequoia sempervirens | reverse complement strand
TCAAAGAATCAGCTTCAAGAACAATTAAATAACCAGGAACAATTGAATACAATATCTACTATATACACACAAATGATTTGTAGAGAGAATCCATTATCTTCCAAAAATTTCATCTGGTAATTACTCTAATTCGAGACTAAACAAGGATAAGAGGTAAAAGCAATGGAACCTAGTTTGCGTGAGTGATACAGCTGAGAAATGATGCCAGGATCAAACTCCACAATATGCAACTTCAACCTCTTCCAAAACCTCCAAGAAAAGTTTTCAAGAACCAGAGGAATGTTCATGACAAGATCCCAAAAATTAGTTTCTCGAAAGAAAAACAAAAAGACCCTCTCACAGTTAACTCTAACTAATTTATTTACTCTTCTTTATTGTCCATTACTCCATGCACTCTAGAAATTAATTATTTTATTTAATTTTCTTTTATTATTTCTCACACTTAATATTTGCACACAAAAGATCAAACAATTAAAATATTTGGTTTATTAATTTAATCTTGCACATAATTTATTTGCACAATCTCATAGTTTAATATATTTATTTTAAAATATTTCATTTTATGCCATAAATTTTAATTTATTAAAAACAAATAAATACTTTAATAATATTCTATTTAATCTATACTTCAATTATGTAGAAGCTTTATTTTTAATTATTCCAAAGCTTTTTAATTCCGATAATCTTTATTTTAATATAATAATCAAACAAAGACACTAATCATGCACATTACTCAAATGAACATACTGTCAACCAATACCAGACCGCAAATGAAAAGAAAGGCAAAATGATAACAACATTGATGGACCAACATGAACTGATTTTACAGACAGGGTGTGACACGGATACTCATCCTCGACGAGGATGATGGCTCAATGTAGGGACCCTATTGGAAAAATGAAGAAAATCTCATTTTGTTACTTTGTGTTGTCATTGATGTCACCATTATATATGAATTGCAACTGCAAGATCAAGACTAAAGTCGTTCTGGTATTCTAGTTTGGTATTTGAACCGGTATTTTTCTTATATCCTCTGGTATTTTAGTCTGCATTTGTTTGCCAGTGATTACTATTGCTTACTATTTTGGGAAATGGTTTGTAGATGTTGAGAGCACGTACGTTCAAGATCTCATGTATCCAGTTGCTCATATGATGTATCAGCAATACACTGGTGTTTGTGTTTATGTTATTAGGTCTATCTTTGGTCGACCTAATGGATGTATTGTGTAATGATGGAACAATTTTTTGTCATGCAGATATATGTGCGACCTATTTTAGGTCTAAGTCGACTTGATGAAGCGTGTTGGATGTGTGAATTATCTTTTTAGAAGTTTTTATGAAAGCTTGAAGCTGGCAGATGATATCTTTGGTAAATAGGAAATGCATCTAATTAGGGTGACCTAATTGATGCTTGCAAAAGAGATCAGATATATATTGGATAATCTTTGAAGTTTAGTGTTGTGAATTTTGGTGTGTTCTGAATGCAAATGTAAAGAAGAGCAAATATGATGAAGTGTGTGAAGTCAGTTTACTAAGCTACATTGGAATTGAATCTACACTCACTAGGTGTACTCCATCAATTCATTTTCTGGTTGTAAGCCATCTTTAATCATTGTAATTTTGTAGGCAATGAGTCTTTGTCTATGGACAGTGAGTCATGGCAGTGAGCCACCCATTTTGTAATATCTTATAACCGGTTATATTGTATTGTGAGCTAACACTCACCGTGGTTTTTCCCATCTTGGCTTTTCCACGCAAAAAATTTGGTGTTCATGTGTTATGTGATTTCATGCTTTGTTAATACTTTTGTGTATCTTTGCTATTGTGTGCATTGGAATAATTGGATGGTATCTAATCAGAAAATTTAAGAAGATACTAATTCACCCCCCCACTCTTAGTATCTTGGAAATTTAACAATTGGTATTAGAGCCTAGTTCTTCTGAAAAGGCCTAACAGCTTGAGGAAGATCCTAAAGATGGAAGAAATGGGTGATAAAGGAGAGCTTCATACTGCACTTGAGGATCTTAACAAAGTTGAAAGAGAAAACAGAGATTTGAAAGAAAATATTGAAGATGCAAATGAATGTGTCAAAAAATTAAATGAGCAATTGAAAAAATTCAAAGATAGGCACAAGGAAGAAACTGGTCAGTTGAAGAAGGCTAATGAAGACATTGTCAGTCTGAAAGTACAAGTAGAGGAGAAGAAAAGAATTGAAGAGTGTCTGAACAAGTTGGTACAAAGCAAGTCTGGAGAATGCACCAAGCTTGAACAAGAAGTTGTGAACCTGAAGGTAGATCTGCAGAAGGAAAAACTCCGTGAAAACAATTTCAAATATACCTCAAACAGGCTTGATGAATTGATTGCAGGACAGGAACCAAGTAAAGACAAAGGTGGTTTGGGAAATGATACCAATGAAAGTTCCAAAACTGTGAACAATTAGAAGACTCTGAATAAAGGAAAGTAGAAAGAAAATTCAAGGAACTATGCTAGGAGACCTCTAGTGAGACAAAATAATGCACAAAGGTATCCTTCTTTTAATGGCACTTATTTTTGTTGCAATAATTCTGGTCACAAAGCAACTGAATGTAGGATTAGGATGAATCAGTTCCCTGGTCCTTTTACTGGTCAATGTTTTGCATGCAAAAGAATTGGACATAGGGCAAGTGAATGCAGAACCTTGATGATGAATCAGTTTAATGGAAGAATAATGAATTAATTCTTTGATGGCTATTTCTATGTACCTGCAACAAGTATGGGCATGCAACAAGTATGGACATAAAGCCAATTAGTGCATAACAAGATTCAGTGGAAGTCAATCTAATTAGAGAAATATTGTCTACTATAACTGCAACAAACCAGGACATGTTTCGAGGGTTTGCAGAAGCAAGAAAAGTAAGGAAACCAATTTAGTAGAAAAGGATGAATCTGTGAAGAAGGTCGACAAAGATGAGATTAAGCAAGAGATGAATAAGATTTCAAGAAAGAAAGAAGAACCAGAGACTACTGATGTTTTTGTGCCCTCATCCGGTACGGATGATTCCTCTAAGGATTAGACCCAGCAAGGTCGTAGGGGGAGCATTATCAGAAAATTATAAGAACCCCCTTGATAAAAGGCATGTCAGAAGATGGAACAAGAAAGAAATGTGAACATCAAGTTTTCAGAGGTTCTAGAAAAGAAACCGGTAGGAAATATGAAGGGATAATCTTCTGTGAAGTGAATTAGGGTTTGTCTATGTTAAAGAGAAGATTTTTTAGCAGCTTTTTGAATTTTTTTGCATTTAATGTGAATTAGGGCAGATCGTCATTTTATAAGGGAAATGGTTAAGGCATTTTGATCATTCGAGCATCTAAAGAAGTTGAAGAGATTTTGAGGCATTCTTGAAGAGAATTGGAGTTCATGTTGAGGAAACCCTAGTTGTAGTTCATCGTGCAAAAAAAGGTATTTTTATCTTCTGAGCAGTTGTGTTTTGTGGTATTTAAGTTTTTTTCAGAATTGGAAGAATGGCAACTCCTGTAGTCATGAAAGTGTCAGAGAGGCCAAGGCCCTCTTATAGAAAATATTCCTTGAAGTTTTTTGAAGATGACCCCATGGGTGCATTTTTGACAATTCCACATGGAGTAATGTCGACTAAGGATACAATGATGTAGATTTGTGTGAAGTATCAGGAATATGATCACTCTAAGCTGATTGAGATTTGGAAGAATTCGCTTATTGGTGATTATTTCTTAATAAAACCTAAGTACTCGAACGTGGTTGAGAAAAGGTTGGATAGATGGAATAACTTTCCCAACTTCAGCCATGATGACAAATTTGTGAAAGCAGTCATAAGTAGAATACATTCCAAATTCCTGTGGACTGATCAGCTGCACCTAATAACCAAGGAGGCAATTAGGGCTGTAATCAGACTCTGGGACAAAGGTACAGTACATGTGTTGAAAACTGTGAAGAATGAGGTTGTGATAGAACTTACAGGAGTCGTGTATGACAAAAGAGCCTTAACGACAAAATCCATCACTAATCCTATTGTGAAGTATGCAACTATAATGATTGGACATAAAATATACTTCACAAAAATAGAGAACTTTGTTTTGGCTACAACAATCTATATTGTCTTTGATATGGTTGTAAATGGTGCTAATTATGATCTTTGTGAGCTTCTTTGCCTACAGTTGCTAGAGAACTTGAAGTCGACAAAGGAGAGAAAGTATGCTTTCAAGTTTGGTTCATTGATTATCTGTTTATTGTTTTGTTTCATGAAGAAACTTCCAGGAAAGAATGATGAAGTACACTAGGACTCATCCAGACCTTAGGACATCAAATTTTTTATTATATGCATAGTCTAGGAAATCTGGATGCTCAAGATAATTCTCTAACAACATTCTTTGTTGTATTTAAAACAAACATGAATGATAGGGAAAGGATCCCAAGAAAAAATGTTGAGAAGTATAAAGATGATATCATATTCCATGTTTCATCAGATGAATGCATGATTGTGGTTATAAAGCCTTGAACCATATGGATTTAGCCTCTAGGATATGAGGTGACAAAAGAAGAAGTTGAAGGTTGTGTGCAATTGTTGTTGAAGAATCCAAAGGATCCCAATGAACCTAGAATTGGGACATATGTTGAAAAGTCTATGGAGATTCATCTGGAGCAGCAAAATCCTAAAATTAGGAAGAAAGTGGAGAAAATGCTTAAAGAAGTTGGATTCACCGATGAAGAAATTGTCCTTGGAAGGGATAGGGGAGAAAAATTGGAGGCATAATCATCTAGCCCGAGGAGATCTAGAAGGACTACCTATGCAAAACCTTTTGCAACCCTTGCAGCTGAGATTAAGCCTAGTCTGGCTAATAAAGGCAAAGGTCTTGTTTTCTCTAGACTGACTACTAGATTTGGGAAGAGGAAGGAAACTCCTCTGGTAGCCCCTGCAAAGAGAGGTAGGAAAGAGAAAGCAACAAGGGAGAATAATCTCAGTGTTACAGGTGATCTGGATGATGAAGAAGAAGATCCTAATGCAAAGCTGGTAAGGAGAAGAAGAGGAGGTTTACCCTCTGGTGAAGGTGCATCTACAGAAGCCATTGGTTCCAAGAGAGTACATATTTTATCATCTTTTGAAGATGAAGATGAGCAAGAGTTTGGTATACATGTGCACACCAAGCCAAAATCAAAGAAGTCTAAGGTATTGGTTGAAGCCTCTACAAACCAGGAAAAAGAACAAGACATACTGGTAAGTTTTGGTCCTCGGTTTAAACTAGAGCCAACTCTTAATTCCTTGCTACATTTTGAGAATATGCTTCGACCTACAATTGAATATTATGATAAGGCTAGAGAAGAAGACAAAAAAGCTCTGCTTTTAGTTGTGATTGAATATGTTATCATTTTAGAAGTCAAGTGGGATGATATAAGGAAAGATGTACCTGAAAGCATGTGGGATGATCTAATGAAAAGGAGATTAGAGGTTGTTGTATTTGAAGATAAAATTAGAAATGTTGCATTTAATAAAATTGGGTCTTCCCTGAACCCTGATGATCTGAAATCTCTGAAGAAGATCTGTGCAGAAATGTTTTTGATGAAGAGTAGAGTAAACATGTTGATGACAAGGAATAAGAAGCCGAAAAATAAAGTGAGAAAGGAAACAAAAAAAGTGATTCAGGAGACAACAGAAAAGTATGGCATGCTTAAGGCTGATGAAGATGTTGAAAATGTTGAGGAGAATATTCCTCTTGATACAGGTAACAAAGATATTTCTAGAAATTTTGATGTTGAAATTAATTTTGATGGTGAAAATGATAAGAAAAATGAAGGAGAAGTTGAGCCTGAGATGCATAATGATGCTCCTCCAGAGCACTCTGAAGCAGAAAAAGGCAATAATTGATCAAGGAAATGTTGAAGAAGAAGGAAAGGGTGGTGAAGAAGAAGGAAAAGACAATCCAAAGGAAGAACAAAATAAAGATGAAAAGGATGGAAAAGATGAAGAGGACAAGGATGAAGACAAGAAAGATGAGAAAGAAGAGGAAGACGAGGAAATAGAAGAAGAAAAGAAGGAAGAAGAAGACAAGGAAGAGATAAAGGAAGAAAAGAAAAGAAAAGATACCGTCAGGAAAATGAAGAAGGTGAAAAGCAAATTGTAAGATCACTTAAGATTCTCAGAGAATCCTCCTCCGATAATGATGTTCTAAAAGGCTTTCTTTCCAAGAAAATCAAATTTCAGCCAATAATTCCCTAGGAGCTTTTACAAATTCCTATAATTGAAGGGTTGGTGGATATGGAGAAGATGTCTTTGGTACATAAAGTAATGTTGGGAGATGCTATGCAAGCATCTGGTAGGAAAGAAATTCTGGAAGCACATCAAAGAGGAACAAAACTTGTAGAGGATGCCCTCAAGGCATTGCAAGAAGTCATACCTAGTGTATCCATTGATACATCTCTTGCCCCTATTGAGAATATGAGATTGTTGCTAGACTCTCTCAAGGAGATCCCTCTAGGCTTAATGAAAAGGAAAAATAAGAGGTTGAATAAAAATTGGCAGAGAGAAGGTTATTGGCTCTACATGACAAGTGTGCTTGTGCACACTCTAGAGTTGAAAAGAACCTGGAAGCCATGAAGTTTTGTGAGTCAAAAGCTAATGTTGTCCTTGATTATTGCTTAAAGTGGTTGGATGCCACTTAGAATATTAAGATTGTTATGGATTACATTGAGTCTCAGCTATCAACTGTCTCTAGTATTTATAGCCTATCCAAAGATAGAGACTGCTCAACCTGGAATGCAATCTTTGTGCATAAAGAAAAAATATTTGTTTTGTAGAAAAAAAAAGGAAGAAATTATCAAAAAAATTGATCGGTTGAGTGACATTATAAGAGTTGAATTCACTCTGGTTGGCAAGGCTCTGGCTTGTACAAAAATCCTTGAAAAGATAAACCTGATTCCTGATACTTCAGATGGTGTAGAAGAAACTTTGATTGAGTTGGAATCTTTGAACAGGATGTTGATTGCCTCAAAGGATAGTTGGGAGGATCAAAAATCTGTATGGGAAGGTATTCTAAAAGAGCTTCAAGGCTCATCATCTTCCGATTGATACGTGTTTCTTTGTTTTCTTTGCTTTAATGATTTTCAATTGTTTTTGGGACACCTTTTGTCCTTGATGTCAAAGGGGGAGTGAAGAATGGTGTTAGGGGGAGAAGTATTGTAAATAAGGAATTATGTAAAAAAAAAATTGGCACATGTTGACATCAATGAAAAAGGGGGAGATTGTTGGAAAAATGAAGAACATCTTATTTTGTTACTTTGTGTTGTCATTGATGTCACCATGATATATGAATTGCAACTGCAAGATCAAGACAAAAGTGGTTATTGTTGCTTACTATTTTGGGAAATGGTTTGTAGATGTCGGGAGCACGTACATTCAATATCTCACGTATCTAGTTGCTTGTATGGCATATTGGTAATACACTGGAATTTGCATTTGTGCTATTAGGTCTATCTTTGGCTAACCTAATGGATGTATTATGTAATGATGAAATAATTTTTTATCATGTGTGGATATATGTATGACCTATTTTAGGTCTAAGCTAACTTGATGAAGCGTGTTAGATGTGTGAATTATATTTTTAGAAGTTTTTATGAAATCTTGAAGCTAACATATGGTATCTTTGGTAAATAGGAAATGCATCTAATTAGGCCAACCTAATTGATGCTTGCGAAGAGATCAGATATATATTGGATAATCTTTGAAGTTTAGTGTTGTGAATTTTGGTGTGTTCTAAATTTAAATGTAAAGAAGAGCGAATATGATGAAGTATGTGAAGTTAGTTTACTAAGCTACATTGGAACTGAATCTGCACTCACTAGGTGTACTCGATCAGTTCATTTTTTGGTTGTAAGCCATCTTTAGTCACTGTAATTTTGTAGGCAGTGAGCCTTTGTTTTTGGACAGTGAGTCATGGCAGTGAGCCACCCATTTTGCAATATCTTATAACTGATTATATTATATTTTGAGCTAACACTCACTGTGGTTTTTCCCATCTTGGGTTTTCCACGTAAAATATTTTGTTGTTCATGTGTTCTATGATTTCATGCTTTATTAATGCTTTTCCTTATCTTTTCTATTGTGTGCATTTGAATAATTGGATGGTATCTGATCAAAAAATTTAAGATACTGATTCACCCCCCTCTCGTTATCTTGGAAATTTAACAGACCCGATGCTATCTCCAAATCAACTATCTCCATTGGGTATTAGTAACACTCAAACTTGGCAATTCAGGTGGAGTCGATGCCTGATACCTACAACTTGCAGCAAACCACACGGTTGAACGTGTACATAAACAAACAGGAAAACACACCATGAAGGGAAAACATAATGTCGTAGGGCACTCGCAAGTGAGTGATGCGACCCTGTTCCCCTTCACCAATACATCAACACACAATAATTAGATATCAAATCATAATAAGAGCATACATCTAACAATCACATAATACTCATATCAATAATAACCATATAATCAATTAAATTGATCTACTAAGCATGGTATAATCATAAACATTAGATATAAAGGTTTCATCATAACCAAGCATCAAAGTATCAAAATATCTAGGTATCATCAAACAAGTATCATAATGTCCAAATACAACCAAGTCACTGACATAAGTAGAAAGCAAACTGAGGGGCACTACATCCTCCCCCTAGGACCAGGCTTACTCCTAGAAGCCCGCAAATAGATATGGGTAAAACTCATGTATCTAGAATACATCCTCCCAAGAAGTAGAATACTCATCATTAGGATCCCACTGGACCCTCACATTGACCATGACTCGTCCCCCGAGGGATAACCCCTAATGCTACAAGATGTGTACAGTTTCCAATGAATCCTAGCCATCCTCTACCTGAGGTCTCAATGATTGTGTCTTGATGCCCAGCCTAGCAGTCATCAACCGCAACAAAAGACTCTATGTGATCTTCCTGCATCTCCTACTGTCAGCTCTAAAGTTGTAGACAGTCTTCATGAGTTTTGTGGAATGTAATCTAGTTATCCACTCTTTACTCTCTTAAGCTCTTCTTGCTCAGGTTGCTTAGGAAAAAAATTGAAATTGTAAATTGCTTGTAGCTAGACACATCTAGATATGTTGTATTTTATTTTTGTGGTAGGAAGAGTTTACCCTTCAATGCCCACTTTTTCACAGTTACAATGTTTTATTTTGTAACTTAAGTCTCACCTTTTCCTGGGTAAAACAGTAATTGAAGATCACTTGCCTATTTGTACCCCCTTCTATTTGTATTAAAACAAAAACTCTTAGAAACATATATCTTAATCCTTTCAATCTAGCCACATGATGTCTTTGTGTCTTATGTTTTGAGATTCAATACCTTATGTCAACATACAAAGCCATGAAAGACATAATTGTCTTGAAGAGAGTTGACTATGTAGTGAAGAAAATAAAAGCATTACCTAAATGAACCTTCAGATAGCTTGTCCCAAACCATTGAATGGTTAGGATTTTTAGATAATTTGTCCCAGTGTAGAGGCTTCAGCTTGGCCTGCAAATTTCCATCATCTTCTTGGGTCACATTAGTTTTTTTCTGCAGATTTTACAAGACCTAAATTGCAAATGCAACTACGGGAAAGTATGTTTAATTGGCTCAATTTAACTTTCCCTTTTAATTATTAATTGTCCAACATTATGAGCATTGGTAAATAAAAATGGCAGTTGCTTGCAGTTTCAACTTTATAGAGCTGAAAGGGATCAAGAAGCACGATCTTAATTAGCTCAAAGATTTTGGAGATGAATTTATGTAGACTGCCTAATTTTTTTTATTTAAATAAAACATCCAAATCTTTTGTAAGGGTTGCAATATATAGTTCAAATTAGTGATTTTCAATATTAATGGGATACAATTTAAGGGTCAATTAAATTGAAGACAATTAGTTTTCACAATATTTTTAATTAAAAATATATATTTACAATATAATATTATTATAAAAATTGTAATTGTATTTTATCAAACAAAAAATTATAGTTGCTACTGAAAAAATAATTCAAATGTTAAAAACAATTTCTCACTAATAAAAATTGTAATATTATTTGAATCACTAGTTTTTTTTTAAATTAATAAAAAATAAATTTATTATAAATATATTTAAAAATCAAAATAATTGTGTTTCTCATCACAAAATTAATTTAATATATTATAGATTAATTTAATATAATATATATTAAAAATAATCTAATTAAAATATATTCAATGATTAAAAAAAAAATATTAGATTATTAAAAATTAAAATATAATATTATAAAATTATTATCTAATATATTAATTTATATGTTAAATGTTATATATGCTACATATATATAGCTTGATAATTTAATATATTAATATAATATTTCAAAAATAATTCCATAATAGAATATAATTAAAATAACAAATTAAAAAAATAATGTGTTTTTAATATATTATATTATTAATTTGACAACATATTATAATATTATAATATATATACTATATAATATGTAACGTATATAATATCTAATATATAATTTAATATATTAGATAATAATATTATAATTTTAAATTATATAATATATTATCTTTTTAATAATTTAATATATTTTAATTATATTATATTATTAAATATTTTTAATATATATTATATTATTAAATATTTTTAATATATATTATATTAAATTAATCCTGCTATATAGTGATTTACCTTTTTTCATTGCTATTTATTTAAAATTTGTCTTTTTATCTAAAAATAAAAAAATATTAAAGCAAATAATGAATATTCATTTGTATAAAAAATTATTTGAAAATCTTAATGGCGTTTGTGGTGGTGGTGAGTGGTGGGTTGTGGTAGTGGTTAAAGTGGTGGATGGTGCCATTGATGTGATTGGAGTGGTGGATGGTGTTGTCGATGTGGTTGGCCCTTGGGATACCATGCTTTGAGATATTATGGGGGTGTTGGATGATGTTGTGATTACTTGTGTAGTTGTCATTTGTTGCTACGATATTGATGACAAGCTTTGTGTGATGTTTTGATTGATATTTGGGATGTTGGTTTGATTGATACTTGGTAAAGGTGGGAGCCCCAAACCAAGGAGAGGTGTGGATAATGGTGGTAGTGGTGGAAGAGGTAAAAATGTGAGGGGGGTGGGTCCTTGAGAAAATGATGTGGTGTCGAAAATGCCCCCGGGTCCGAACATGTCCCCTTCCTCTTGTGAATTTGTGAGGAGAGGAGTTTGAGGTGTTGCACGGAAGGATGATGATGATGGATCATGATGGAAAGTGAGAGGAACATACTTGTGTAATGGATTTTGGGGTATGTTTTGTTCCAAGATGGTATTTGCATCCAAGTCTTGATTGTTAACAAGGGGGTGTGTTTGAATAACATTAAGAAATGCATTCCCCTTATTAACGTTGGGTTTGGTTGGAGCAAAATATGTTGTGATTTGTAGAATGTTTTGGGTGATGCTTTGGGATGGGGGTGTGGATGATATGGGAAGTGTGGATGAAATTAGAGGCATGCCCTCCAAAGATGGTTCTATTATTGAGCTTGTGTCGAAATCAAAAGGTAACTTAGCCCCTTGTTTTGCTAGTTCAAGCATGTATAATGAAGGGTTGAGCTTCATCATGATGTTGACGATTTTATGATTTTCTGGATTTTGCAGCATTTCAGTTATTTCGTCGTGAGACATCCCAAAGGTAAGGTCTTCTCCTTGATTTTCCTCTTGTGGGTTTTGTGATGATGAGATAGTCAACAGATTGTTTGATTCATCTGGATTCATTTCAACGTTTGTTTGGCTTAGATCACTTGAAGCGGGTGTTTCTTTGTTAGCTTCCATGTTCTTCTTGTATTGAGATCTAGTTTGAACCATAAAACAAGGATCAATTTTCAAGAATAGGGGAGATGAATCTCTTAATTCCTTGGATTTGATCTTTTCTTTATGCACAAAAATAGAAAAAATTTGGATATCTTGAGGATCAAAAGGTGATATGATGATGATGCAAGAGGTGGATGATGCAGATGTTTTGATCTTTTGATAAAATCTTGAGGGGGATACTAGGATTTTGGGACTTTTGGATATGTTTTGGATTTTGATTTTGATTTGATTTTTCTTGGATTTGTCCTTGATTGATTGATTGATTTTGAACAAATAGACCCTAAGGTGTTGGATGATTTATCAAAGAGGTAGATTTTCTCAAAGGATGATAATTTGAATACGTGTAGGGAGAAGGACGCATCTACCCACACCTATTCAAACAAGATGATAATTTAACTAAGCATATGAAGAAGGATACATCTACATATACCTAGCTAAACAAGATGGTTTGATAACTTTGATTAAGCATATGTAAAAGGATGCATCTACACATACCTAGTCAAAGGTGATTTTGATAAGGATTTCAAGGATGTTGTCCCAAAGATTTTGATGATTTTGATTTTTGCCAAAAATCCTAGCATGAAGGATAGTTTCAAAATTTCTCAAAAGGTGATGATGAGATGATATTTGATTTGATGTTTTTAAGGATGGATGAGAAAAGATTTTGATTTTCTTTTGATCCTAAGATGAACCTAAAAAAGACACTTTTGTTTACCTAGACCTCGATATTGAAGAACATGCAATGCTTCTATAGTGATTCAATTTGTGCATATATTTTTGGATTTTGAACCAATGACTTTTGTTTTGGGATTTGGACTTCTTGAGGTTTCCACACACATGAAAGTTCATTTTTTTTTTGCTTTGCTTAATGGCTTTATTTTACCAAAAACACTTTCTTTGATTTAAGTTTTCCAAACTAGATGTCCAATGTCTAAATTTCTTCGAACCCCACAAAGTATGTTATGTGGAAATTTGATGAACTCAAGGCAAGGGTTTACCTATTGTTTACTTTAGTAGACAAATCGAGATGTAATCCAATGTTTAGAAACCTCTAAGGGTGTAAATCCCAAGGGCAAGTAATAACATATGGATTGAGTCAATTTTATTTGTCTCCTAAAGGGTTTGAAATTTTCATGATGGTGTTTATGTGTTTGTTTTCAAGATGTTTTTGAACAAGCAAAGCATTTTGCGACCAATAATGTATACAACCTTATGGATTTGAAAGACAATATTTGTTGGATTCCCACTTGGACAAGTCTAGCTACGGTTATCTTTAGCGAATGGTTAGATGCTTGACCCCACTAGCTCCCCTCCACGGCTCATTAACGTCAATCGGGGCAGCCAAGCATCAACACCCATGAAACTTCCATGGCATGCTTTCCATTTCTACTAAAATACTGTAAAAGTGTGGGGTGGCTTCAAAACGACCATTCTTGCACCAACAAATAGATTAAGAATTTTGGCAATTCTAGAACATGGGTTTTAATAAGGACTTTTTGTTCATGGAAATTGACCCATATGGCGAGAGTCCCCTTTCGGATCCATCTTGTCGGAATCAACTGCGTGATATTGGCGTTTCTTCCAATACCCACATTTATATCCTAGTTGGAAATACTCTCGGGTTTAGAGTGTTATCGGTTGAGTCGTTCCCTTGGGTGAGTACCTTTTCCCCAAGGTAGGCCCTCTAAGATAAAAAAAAAAAGCAAGCAAAGACAAAATCCATAACTCGATCAATATTTGGCAACACAAAGAAAGAGAATATACGCAATAATGTGCTACACCCTCGCACAAGATTTTGTTCAATTTTAAACCCAAAATGAAGTGTGGAGGTGATTGCTTTATCTCACCCTAAAGTCACGAAAAATTTGATTCTCAAGATCACTGTAAAGCGTGAGAGAAGCGCATACGTCCTTTTCCAATGCATTTAGTTTAAGTAAGCCCCATGAGAACAAAGTTGCACTTGTTTTTTTTAAATCCACAAAGCAAAATGTGAGTTCGTTTTAAAACACCAAATGACAAATGAGAGATATTTTGTTCAATTGTTAACCAAAAAAACAAATTCTAGTAAGTTGTAGTCCTAATGTTTGTTTTAAACCTTTGCACCAAAATGAAAAGATTCTTTTTAAAACCCAAAAAAAAATAGTGACCTAAGAAAGAATAGATAACAATTTCATGAAAAAGTGTTAAACAAACACTAAAGTCTTTAAAAACACTTTGATCTTGCGAAATATCATCCTCATGCTTCTCCTTTCATTTTCAATTGATCCAACCTACAAGAGAGAAAACCAGTAAGATTCTACAAAATACAAAGATTAAAAAGCAGAAAATAGAAGATAGACTCATTAATGATCAAAAGCACGTGCTAAAATTAAATTTCCACTTTTTACTTCCTACCAGCGGCACAACCTGTGACTACATCAGAGTTTGATTTCTCAGCGGTGCTATACAGCGCCGCTTACCAGTCAGCGTCGCTCTATGTTAGGGACAGTGAGCTCAACTACGTCGCACTTTTACACAGCGTCGCAGTTTGATTCTTTTGAAAAAATCCCGTGGGTCAGATTGGTCAAGCGTTGTAGTTTGAAATTCAAATTTTTGGGCAGGAAGACTTTAGCGTCATAGTTTGAGTTTCCAGCGGTGTTGTATGGCGACGCTTGAGAACCAGTGGTGCTATATGGCGATGCTGACCTTCCAGCTTTGGAATTTTTATGTGTATAAACAAAAATGCAAAATTTTGTGAGAAGAGTGATAAAAAATGATATCAAGCCCTCCTTCTAGCGCCAAATGTGTGAACCCCAATCCGAATACCTGAAAAATAATAAGAACAAACACATTAAGTTAGAGATTGCAAGCATGAACAAGGATTCCCCATGAAATCCATTTACAAAACTCAAATTAGGAAAAGAAATAATGAAGAACACAATGAAAGCAACAAAATAGATTGAATCCTAATTTAAATTAGCAAACTCATGATCCCATGGAGGAATTGGTGCCAATTTGATGTGAAAATTGGCCCTTTCCCAATTCCTATGATGCAAGATTGATGTGATGAAGAGATTTGATCCACTTTGTTGGTGTTGAAGAGTGCTCCAAGCTAAAAACCTGCATAACCTAGCTATGATTCAATGGTTATGGATGACAATGGCCAAATATTTTAGCATGGTAACTTTGCATAATTAGTGGATGATCAAATGAGGATATGAGCTCTTTATTTATAGAATGCCAAGATGGATGAATGTCCAAATTTGAGCAATGTGGGACTAACATTCATCCAATGGCAAGATGCCACTTGTCAATCTATGAGTGGATGAAGGATGTGCAAGATTTGGAGATTGTGCCAAAAAATGCATATTTTTGAATTTCAAATTTGTTGAAATGACTTGTAAGAGGGAATGGAAAATGCAATAAATACCACTTGGCTCAAGGTAAAGGACATGTAAGATAGAGTTATTGTCTTGTTGGATGTACATGTCAACTTGGAATTTGAATTCAAACTTGAAGGAATATTCCAAAAAGATGCCTTGTTGAGGAAAATAGGGATTTAATAAATCAATTAAATATATTTTCATGTGCAAGTGGTAAATGCTAGAGGATGGGACATGAATTAGAATTAAATTAATCAAGGGTCAATTAATTTAATAGGAGGTTAGATGATGTGACAAATTTGACTTAGATTTGTGGATTTATTTAAATCAAATATAAGAAGAATATGACAAAGGCTAATTAAATAAAGATTTTGATTTATTTAATTAAAAGATATGGTGTTAGATTAAACCAAATAAGGTTTTAATTTATTTAATTTAATAGATAGACTTTATAGATTTAATCAAATAAAATTAATTATTTAATTAAATAGGGATAATTAGATCAGATGGATTGATTTAATTAACAAAAGAGGGTGACTTAATTAAATAATTGATTTGTTTAATTAAGAGAGGAATATTGATGAATTTAATTAGATAAGGAGATTTGATTAAATGGTTAGACCGAGGGATGATTCAAGATGAAACGATGCTAGTAGTCGGGATCAAATGCACAATGTCAATTGGTATATTTTACGTGTCTACAGTTGGTGAAAACTGAATAATAGATAGTTTCAAACTATGTAGTTATGGTGAACCATTTTTAAGAGTTTTTAAAAAGCACTCATAGCAGATATAATGGATATGAATGTCTATCTCAAAAAAGAAAGAAATTAATAGATTTAGAATATGACTATGGTATGTCTTCTTGCACTATGCAGAGATAAGGTTATGTCTCCTTTTTTTCCTATCAGAAAGATATATTTTCTTTAGTTCTCCTAGCAGCCGAGCTATGTATTATGGGTAGTGGTAGATTTTTCTCTAGAAAATTTGAACCCTAGTAATTTGCACCTTTAGGAAGTAATTTTAAATTATTTTCCATCTCTTGTAATAGGAAGTTTACACCCTCTTGTGGAACTGTTATGAAGTGTGATGCTATTTCACTTTGGATAGTTTGAAGATGCAAAGAAACATAAACTATACCGTTATCAAGTGTCAACCTATTGCACACAGATATATCATTTGATTCCTCCACAATTTCTCTACATCCATTGGGGATTTTACTTTTCTAATGTTGGATATAATTGGACCACTCAGTCCTTCATATGCAACATCAACTTTACATTTTCTAGGTAATGTAAGCCTTCCATAAATCTTTTGGGCTGTATAGATATAATTTACATTTTTTATATTTATTAAATATCCTCTTATTTATAATACTTTCAGGTTCAGATGTACTTTTTGATATATCCTCCTCCTTTATTATATCATAAAACTTTTGGGTTTTGATGATTAATAACTTAACTATATATATCCACTTCTTCATCTATTCATAATACTTGATAATAAAGCTTCAAGTATATACCCTCAAACCCTGTCCTAACATCCTAGAAACTCAAAAAAATATTCATTGAATGGCATAGTAGAAAGGTATTTGTTTGATCTAATTTGTTCATTTAATCACATGGGGGTTTGTGACAACAGTCTGATCTATGCATGAACATCTCTAATTGTTTTGACTTATCACTTATATTTACACAAAAACCCTACATCAGAAACTAGGGTAGTAGTGGAACATTTCACAATAAACACAAGGATATCATCAAAGAAGACATATCAGTTCTTTGAGAAATGACTTAAAAACCTCATTCAACAAGCTTTCAAATGTTGATAGAGTGATAATGAGGTTGAATGGCATGACAAGAAATTCAAAATGGTCATTATGAGTTCTAAAAGTCATCTTAGGAATGTCCTTCTAACACAGATCTAATAATAGTCCAATCATAAAGCAAGCTTGGAGAAGAAGCAAAGAAGAAGCGGGTGCCATGTAGTTCATTCAGGAGCTCATCAACCATTGGAATAGGAAATTTGTCCTTGATAGTAATTTTATTCAACTCTTGAAAATAAATACAAAGTTTTCCCAAGGCCCATATTTTTTTGAACCAATTGAATTGGTGAAGAGTAAGGACCTATGCTCAATTGAATGACACTACTTTGAATAGGTCTTAGATGTTTTTTTTTTCTATTTTTGTCTTTTAGAGGAAAGAGTACTAGTAAGGGTGGATATTATGGTTACATTCTCTAGCATTGGTTGAATCACATAATCTTCTATACATTGCAGTGGTAACCCTTTAGGTTCTCCAAAGATAAATGCATGTTAGGACCACAATTCCTGTAATTCCATTGACTGAGTTGAAGTAGATTATTCAAGGCTTTGAATATCACAAAGCTAGGTGATAATTCCAAACATTGTTTTCTGCTAGTCATCATAGAGAGGGGCTTCTAAATAACAATATTTTCAACTCAAAGATTACTAACTCTAAGATCACAAATCAAACCAAGCTCACAAAATATTAGTAAATGCAATCAGTCTTCAAACCATTTCAACAAATACTCACTCCAAAATATTTCAGTTACCATCAAAGCTAGATAAGCTTTTGAACTGATTTATCTGAACATCAAGATCTTATGCAACCACTCTTAGCTTTCAATAGGAAATTCACACAAAATTTTGGTAGTCTTTCTTTTTAGAAAACATCATCTATTATGAACCAACACCAATTAGTAGATTTGCATCTAAAACATCCTTTTATAGCTTAGATAGGAATTTTCTATTGGATGTGTCCAAAATTATTAATGATGTTAACCAGTAGACTATTAATTGTAATACAAATATGGTTGTATCTGTGTCTGAAATTATTGCCGATGTTAACTAGTTGAATAATATATGTGATTTGTATCCTAGTGGCACAAATATGACCACGAGAGTCATACATATGGGGTTTGAGGCATCTTTTGTTCCTTTTGATTTGGTTTATTATTTGATCACACCTCATTATGCAATTGCATTGATTAATTGATTATTTATTTATTTGTTTTATCAACATTATTGCTAAAACTTATCAAACACAACTAATTAAAACATAACTATTCTATAACTTTTTGGCAAGAACTTCGCTACCCTGCAACTCTTGTCTCCTATTGCTCTCTTTCATCCTGATGATGGATCACAAAGTGTGTAAACATTGATGCTAAAAACTCTTGACATAATTGAATCCAGAAGCAACACAAATCTATAATATTAATATCATATATTATAAAATATTAATATATATAATTATGGTATTATATTTATTAAATATAAAAATTAATATAACATATATTTAGTCTTTATTTTTGTTCTTTAATTATATAATATATATCTTAAATATAGTATTATATATTATATATTATTAAATAAAAAAATTAATAAGTATAATGTATTTTTAATTCACTCATGCTTTACTTGACCGACTCACTCCTATCTCAGCTTTGGGTATTCCTTTGTTTGTTCCTACTTCAGATCTGTTAGCTCGGCCCTTGGGGGATCTTGGTTGCATCTTTGTTTCCCCAGTCTCCCTCTTGGAGGTGCCTTCTTCTGGTTCGGCTTTGTTGGGGCTTCCTTGGCTATTGTGGCTCAGGAAGATCCTCCTCTCTCTCCTTGTTCGAAGGATTTTGACTTTGAGGTTTCTTGGACCTTGGTTTAGTGTAGAAAGAAGGGGCTTCCTAAGTCTGTTAGGGAGCTTCGTCCTAGGGCTAAGAGTGTTAGATTTGCTAGTGCGGGATCTGTTGTTGTTTATATCCTTGTTTTAGTTTGGTGTGTTGATGGCTCTGTTATCAACCTGAGGTTTTATTGTTTGGTTGGGCAGCCAATGTGCTATCCTTTGTTGCCTTTGCTCTTCTTTGTAAAGTGTTTTAGGGTCCCTTCAAAACCTTATTTTTCGCTAATAAAAAACATATATTATTATTTAAATAAATTTGTAAGAAATTTAACAATTTCACTAATTTTTTAGAGAGAGAGGGAGGTATTATAAAATCTTTTAAAGTTCAAATTAAATTTTAGAACTAAATATTTTTATCCAAATTAAATATATTTATTTATTATATATAGAATATTTTAATTTAAATAACAGTATATGTTAACAAATAATAATATTTAAAAAGTTCTAAATATATAATTAATTATTGATACATTATATTTATTATGTATTATGTGGTATTTCAAATCACTTGTATGTAATTTGTTTTACTTCAACATTACATTATTTACAAATTTAATTTTTAAATCTTAAAAAATAAAAAATATTTATAAAAATTTAAATATATAATTAATTACTTACCCATAAAACATGTATCTATTTTTTGTTATATCTTTACATTATTTACAAATTTAATTTTAAAATATTAAAAACAAAAATAATATTTCATCAAGTTGCTTGTATCTAATTTATTTTTTATATCTTTACATTATTTATAAATTGAATTTTTAAGTCTTAAAAACATAAAATATTTTGAAAAGGTCTAAATATATAATCAATTATTTATACATTATATCTATTATTTATTACATGGTATTATTTATCCATTAAGTCACTTGTATCTAATATCTTTTATTAAATCTTTACATTATTTTTAAATTAAATTTTAAAATTAAATAAATCTTATTTTAATAATTATAAATTAATTTGTAAATTACTATATCTAATATTAAGAAATTTAAAGGATAAGACCATAAATACTATCCACGACTATTTTTTTTTTTCAACCTATTTTTTTTTTCTCCTTGCTCTCCACTTTATGATGGATTACGAACTATGATCCCAAAGTTGATGCAAAAAAATTGTACACAATCAAATCCAAAAATCTTGAACAAATTTTTTAATATAGTTTATTTTTTTATTTTTAATATTTTATTAGAAATACCTTTTAAATTTTTAAATTTTAATTTGTTGAAAATTTTAGCTATACTTACATTCAATTTGAACTAATTTTTTATTTGTTAATATTGAGTTTTTAATATTGTTTGTAATATAATAATTATATTTTTTAGGTACATATTTTATTAATATTTAATTCTCATAAATGTAAAAAGAGTTTTTTTTAATTATTTATTAACTTAAAAGTTTTTTTCCTTAAATTTTTTTTGCTTGGTAATCACTTTTGACTGGAGCTTTGAACTAGTGGGGTCACAATGGGGGACCCCATCCCTGAGTACATGTCGAGGTATTAACACCTTGATTTGCCTCCTATTGTCTCCTTCTTCCTTTTTTCTCTCTTCTCTCTATTTCTTCCTTGCTCTCCTTATCACTCCAAGCTCAAGCGCCTCCACCTTATCACTCCAAATTGAACTCTTTATCCCTCCAGCTCCTTATCTCTTTAGTGTGTTGAGCTGTCCACACCTTAGCACTCCGACACCTTATCTCTCCTAACATCCCTTATCACTCCACTACCTTATCACTCCATGAAACACTCCTTATCTCTCCATTCCTCCCAGTGATTTCCACCCGTACCTTTCTCTCTCCTTATCTCTTTGTTCCCTCTAACCACCTTATCTCTCCTCCAGCTAGCTCCAACCCTCCAAGCTCCTCTCTCTGTATCCTCTTCCTTTATCTAGTGTATGCGCCATGCTCTATGCTCCGTGCTCCCTACCACGGGGATTAGCATGGCCTGAACACCACTACTGACCGGATGAAGAACCTACGACTGCCATTCATTTTTTTTTGGACTGTTGCTAGTAGGGAACCATCATTTCCTCCTTCAATACATCCTCCAACTGCTTGGAGCTGGTGAGGGTCGAACTTGTGATGCCCTATCAACAGGGCCTGTGACTTTACTGTCACATTGTGGGGTGAACCCCATTAGCTTAAAAGTTTATTATTTATTATCAATTTTCTAAACATGTCTTCCTCTCATCCTTTCTCCCCCTCTATCTCTAATCATGTCTCCCTCTCTCTATTCATCCATCTCTTTCCCTCTCACTGTTCCTCTTCCTAGACCTCTATATCGAATTATTTTTGTCTCTCTATCTCTATCTCTCTCTATATCTCCATATCTCTCCCTCTCCCTCTTCCTAGACCTCTATAACTAATTATCTTTGCCCCTCTATCTCTATCTCTATTTCTCTCTATTATATTTCCTTTCCCTCTCTCTCTCCCTCTATATCACTTCCTATCTCTATCCTTATCTTTCTATTTTTCCCTTTCTATCACTCCCATCTCTATCTCTATCCCCTATCTCTATCTTCTTACCACTCTCTCTCTCTCACTCTTCCCCACTCTATCTCTCTTGATTTCTATCCCTATCTCTTCCTCTATCTCCCTCTTTCCCTATTGCAAACATATCATTAACCTACTAGTAATCAAACCTTATCATCTTTCTGATTCAGAGGTTTTATTTCAATCATACTTGGATCCTTCTAAGTGGATGCATAGTTGCTATGAATTTTGTTTCAATCATCTTTGAATCCTTTTAAGTGGATGTATAATTGCTTTAATGATACATAATCATGGCTGTTGGAAAGAAATGAAGCAACGCATTTTTATGTCGTGCAAGGATTGTGTTCGTACAATGTCTTCTGGAGTATTCCACCATACACTGTTTCCTTCACAATTAATAATGAGTGGTAGACTATGAGTTGTTCCCTTTGTGCTTCAACTATAGCCTCCCTTCTGTTTGTGATCCATACGACATTTAATCCAATGCCAATTCAACCAGATGCGGGGTGCTCACCTCCCTGTTCTCTCAGCGTGAGTTGCAAAGGATTGAAACCGCAACAAATGGTGGAAGTAAAGGCCTTGATTATTAACCCAACAAGCATCTTGCTTTTACTTCTTCCATCACCTCCACAACTCTTCAACATACCCATTGCACACCAAGGTGCCATTGCTAGTAATATATATAATATAACTTAATAAAAAATAAACACCTCAATAAAAATATATCTCCTGGCCATCTATATAGATTATAAACATTTATTTTCATATATTCATTCATTTTCGTATATAATATATAGTGTCTATTAACATGGCTAATTTTTTGACACGTGGCCAGCTATTTTATGCATCTATCAGCATAATGAAACAGGGTTTGAGAGTCCCTTTTTCTTTTTCCGCAATTCGGGTCACCAAATTCAAAACCCTCAATTTCATTTCCTTATAACAGCAGCCTGCAAATTTTGATTGGGGAATCGATTTTAACCGTAAAGGCGTTTTACCTAACCATCAAATTTGGGGCATTATTTTGTAATCATTATAATGGGATCGGGAGACACAGATACAACTCAACTGGATGAGCTTTACATGCCCGAAAAGAGTATGAAAAACCCTCTTGTTCCACTTGGTAAGTGCCTTTTGCACTACTTTTTATTTTGATTTTAGCTATGAAAAAATAAAAATATAAAAATTAAAGAACTTAGTATTGGAGTTGTTGCATTTTTATACAGTGTATTAATTAGTCAAGAATTTTGATCTGGTTTACTATAGGACTTTGAGCTAGGGTTTTCTGCATCATGATTAAGGTGGGAACATATGACAGATTGGTTAAGTAAGAATAACACACGAGGAAGCTCTTTTTTCTCTTTTGGTCTTTTGTTCGGTAAGTTTTAGCCTCTGGGATGAGGTTGCACCACACTCTTAAGATTCATAAACACGGGTCATGCTCAATTTTATGCCATTGTTGTTATTTTAAAGATTTGTAGATATGGGTTGTGCTCAGTTATATGCCATTGTTGTTATTTATTAGATTTGTAAACATGGGTCATGCTCAATTGTATGCCATTGTTGTTACTTCTAATATTTGAAAACAATAGTCATTCTCAATTATATGCAATTGTTGTTACTTTAAAATTTGTAAACAGGGTTCATGCCCAATTATACGCCACTGTTATCCCGTTAAAGATTTCTAGCATGTCTACTAGACTTATGCCTTATTGTGGTGAGCAGGTATGAACCTTGGTTTTTAATTTTATCCCGTTGACTTTATACTATAACATCTTGGACATGAGAAAGTTCTAATTATAAAGGCATTGCAAGTCATAATGTTATACCATCCCTGTTTCCTCAACATCATTACTGAGAATTTTGAGGTACTTATAGATGTACCTGTTTCACATTCCTACGTTTCCCCTTCTCCATTAAATGGAGACTTTGCAGAGGGGAAGGGAGAAGGGGAAGGGGAGGATTTTTTTTGCAATTGTCACATAGTTTATTATTGCAAGCAACATGAATACCTTGACATTGTGCTTGTGGAACCTTTCTATAGTTCATAAAACCTTAAATGAAGAAAGAAAGAAAATATTATGATATTGTTAATAACTGAAATAGGTCATAAGAGTCAAAAGTACATCAATTTATAAGTGTGAATTACAATGATAAGTTCTAGGGTATGGTGACCTTAGGTTGTGAAATTCACTAAGCACTAAGAGTTAAAGAAAATGAAACAAAGTAGTATAGGGTTAGGGAAAAGTAGTTTCCATAAGATCTAAATACAAGTAGAAGTAGCCATGTGAGGTAAGGATTCGGAAATGGGTACAGTGCTGATTAAGATCATTATAAGAGACCAAGAATGGAAATTGGCAGTACCACACTTTTGTAACAATGCTTGGGCCAGAGGAATCAACGTATTTGTCAATTACTGTGAAAGGGGCATGGAATAAAAAATGCTTACAGAATTCAGTTTAAAGCTGCAGAACCATTAGGAAAATCAAATGAAAAAGAAGATCTACTTGTCCATATGTATCATGCAAGTGTCCTTTCATCAGATGTCAACAAATTTTTTCAGATGGGCGACATACCAAGAAGTCTTGGTGATGCACCCTCTTTCTCCTTGCTTGTAATGTAGGTGGATGGGCAAGACTGGCTTGGTTTTCTCCCAAGCTTCGGTCATGAGGTCAAAGCCAAAAAGGTACAAAATTTAAACAATATAAACAAAATTAACTGAACACTCATTTCTTTTTATAAGAAGGCTCCCATATGGACCATTTTGAACTTTACAGGTTGTATTATAATAAGATTTTATATATTCCATAACATTGATAATTGCCGAGTTATTCTTCTTCTACTGTGAGTGTTAATAAAGATATGTGATAGTGCTGGTTCTGCTTCTTGTTTTACTTAAGGGGTCTCCCTTCATGTAAATATGTGTGATGACACTTTAATAATAGGTTTAGGCTTTTCCTCCCCCAATTATACCTCCAACCTTCAGAATCAAATACATGAAGCAATTATTTGATAAAAAAGAATTAAAGTCCAGGGTAGACCAAGTCAAATTACCCACACATCCTTCTTATCAACCTTCCCATAAATAGCAGTGAAATGTCCTTCCAAAACTGCATTATACTGACCCAACAACCTTAATTGGCAAGAAATATCTCCCACAAGTTCCTTTTTCTGGTAGGGTTGTTAGGCCATAAAGTTATAAACATTAAAAAACAGACCCTAATATTCACATTAAATGAATGAAAATAGCAAATCATCCGGTTGGCGTCCTCATTTCCATTTTAATCTTCTGCACTCCTAACAACACCTAAATTCATGGAGGCCCCTTGAAAATCCATAGGTACACCTTTGCAGGACTTCCAAGAAGATTTCAAGATCCCAGAATATCACTTTCCAACAATTTAGTTTCGAATCAAAAACATATCAGGCTTAAGATTAGAGAACTAATTCTGACCCAGCCTCCTTTTGTTAGGGGTATTTAGGCCCCTAACATTCCAAGAGAGGACCTTCATTGAGAGTGTGGAGGGTGCCTCCCCCTCTGCCATGGAATGAAAACATCCATAGTTTGATGTGATCCAGAGTCTCTGTCATCCAAAATGTCAGATTTCAGCTTTTCCAGTTCTGTTTTTAGTCCTCTATGCTTTTTAATCACAGAACCACTTAAATTAAGAATCTTGTGTGTCTCAGCCAAAATCAGAAGAAGCTTTTGTAATGTCCCCAACTCAAATCAAGATGATTAGCAGCAGATTGGCTGTCCTTTCCTTGGTTTACCCAAGAGGAAGAGGAGGTAGAGTATCATTGGGTAAGAAATGAAGTCCTTGGCTTGTTCTAAATTCCAATTTTAAGTTGAATGCACGTCTTTTGATGCAACTTAAGTGAGCTAAGTTATTTTATGTTGGGAGCATCTTTTTAGGCAACTTAAAGTGATGCCTAGCCAAGGAACTTAAGTTGTCCCCTTTTTATGTACTTAAGTGCACATTTTTAAAACATGTGCTAATTAGCCTAAAGGGGGCGCCCAGCTTCTAGGAGCTGATAAGAACATATTTTTAGGGTTTTAATGTGAGCCTTTGGAGTAAAGATGTTAAGATGGAGGGTGGAGATTAAATCATATGGTTATGAGTTGTTATATAACACCCTAAAGGCTCATTTGGAAGCATTATGTGATGAAGTTTTTTGCGTATTGGTGTTGCAACTTGGCTTGAATATTGAAACCCTTAAGTATCCTTGGTTTCGGTGAGACATACGGGCTCTCCCTAGTCAGAAGAGTGTGTTTCAGTGGAAGAACTTTGGTTTGTGAAACCCTAGCACATTGTTTATTTAAGCTACAAGAATTTATTAGGTTTAGAGGCCAAAAATGAGGAGAATATCAGTGTTGGATACTCAGATCTGGGAACATTCACTGCTTCAAATCATTCATTCTTGAGTTTTTTGAGGACGGTTGTTAAAGGACAACAATTTCAGACTTAAAGCTGGTCATTTTGAGAGTCCAACACCATTTTTGTGTTGGGAATAGGATGCCATTTAATTGCAATCCTAAACATATTTCATGTATCTCCTAAGTCCTTGGAAAGTGTTCCCCAACACTAGGATTAGAGAAAGATTAAATTTGAATGAAATGAATATGTAAATTGACATTTGTAATTAATTCTAAATGATAGGAACATATGGGGATGCCCAAGAAGAGCTCTGACAAAATAGGAGCACATGGGGCACCCACATGGAAGGTGGAACTCACCTTGAGTCAAGTTAACTGTTTGGAGAAAGATAACACTTCAGTAATGCATGTAAAGATCCTAGAAGTTAGGGATTGATGTTTACATGCATGGAGTTCAGTTTAGTTCAGTTCAGTTCAGATTAGTTCAGTTCAATTCAGTATTAGTTCAGTTCAGTTCAGTTCAGTTTAGTTTAGTTTAGTTCAATTCAGTTATGGTTCAGTTGCATGTAGTTAGTTTCAGTTGAATGCTAGTTGACTTTAGTTGACTTGGAATGCATGACAGATAACAGTTGATACATTCAGTTAAGTGGGGATGATCAATCATGCATGATATTTGCATGAATGGTGGAGATATGTTTCAGTTAACAGAGATTGACTTGGACCCACCTTGGGGCCCAAGTTGGCATCTTAGGTTAACACTTTTGCATGATAAGATATTTTATAAGGCTGAGTTAAGTGGGCCCATTCTTGGGCACCAACTTTGAGGAGAAGCTTACAAGATATCTTTGTAATCAACGTTGAGTTATGACTTCAGTTTTGGACGTCCAAATTGATGAAGGGCTTGGTTTGACATTGTTTTTCACGGAAGAACTCTACTTACAAAGAATAGGCGTAGGTTTTGTGAGATAAGCTTTGTGATTTGTAATTGTAAAGTCTTTGGGGTTTACAAGGCTCATTATTGTCTATAAATTGCAGCAAGTTGAAGAGAGTTCTATCAAATTTTATTGCAGGTTGTGAAGAAGAATTGTTGAAGTCAAAAGAAGCATCTCAAGCAAAGATTGATAAAGAATTATTGTAATCTTGTTCTAAGGTTAAATAATACAAGCACTATTGATTATGGTGGTAGAGTATTTTCTCGAAAGGGTTTCTCCACGGTATATGCTGTGTCACTTCTATCTTCTGGTCTTATTCTTTTAAAATCTTTTGTCTATTTCTACAAATGGTAAAATGAATCTAAATAGATAATCATCCACAAAGAATTTGTAACAAAGAATACTTAATTAAATCAGCAATCTCATAGTTTTACAAAGTATTAAGTTACAAAATTACCTCCATTTTCAACATTTGGTATAAGAGCTAACGGTTGGGTAGAGTTTGGGATGCCTTTCTCTTAAAAGTTTGAAGGTTTCCTGGTTTTTTGGCTGTAGTGGGAGCTTTTACTATTGTGTTATTGCTGATTTTGGAAAATAAGTTTGTTACAATGAGTTTTAATTCTCGTTTAGATATTGAAAGATTCAATGTATCTAATTATGTGATGTGGAAACTAAAAATGGAGGATCTCCTTGAAGAGAGAGATCAGTGGTTAGCTGTTGGTAATGAGACAAAGTCACCTGCAACGATGTCAGATGAGGATTGGGCTAAGTTTGATAAGAAGGCAAGAGGGACCATAAGATTAGGTCTTGCTGATGCTGTTCTCTTGAATGTTTCAGAAGAAACTACCGCATATAAGCTATGGAAGAGAATAGGTGATATCTATCAAACCAAAAGTCTTACTAATAAGTTGTATCTGAAAAGATAGTTGTATTCTTTAAAGATGAAAGATGGTGAGTCTATTGCAAATCATTTGAATGCTTTTAATTTGATTCTAAGTCAATTAGCATCTGTAGATGTAAAGCTAGAAGATGAAGATAAATGCATTTTGTTACTTTGTTGTTTACCATAATCTTGGGAAAATCTAATTGTTGCTATCAGTGGTAGTGGTGTAGATCCGAAGATGGACAATATAATTCCTACTCTCCTATCAGAGGCAATGAGGAGGAAGTCTAAAATGGAAATCCAAGATGTATTGTTTGTAAAAGGTAGGCCTGAGAAAAAGGAACATAAGGGAGACAAGGAAGGGAAGGTAAGTTCGAAGGACGGAGTAAGGTAAAGTGTTGGAACTATGGGAAACCGGGACATGTGAAGAAGGATTGTAAGAACAAGAAAAAGAGTTATGATTCTTCTACAAATGAATCCTCGGATGATGGTAATCATGCATTGATCATTTCATGTAAAAATGTTAGTGATGACTCTTTGCTTGATGTTAAAGAGTGATCTTCATGAAGAGGGATGGTAGTCATGATGCCATGTGTAGCTCATACCATGGTTCAGTGGGAGTTGTTGGCAGTGACGTGGATGCATCATTGGTAAGGTTATCTTCGTGTGATTGGGGATATGTTTTTTCTTGGTTTAGAGTGGTTGCTATTATGTCATGGATTACTCTTGATACGTGTTTAGAGTTTGGCATGGTACTTGTTCTCTTGAGACTAGGATGTTTATGTATGTTATGATGCATGTGATCTCCTTGGAGGAGATGGTTAGATCATGTTGTCATGTTTATGTTCCTGATTCATGATTGGAGCTTTGACATTGATCTTGTGTAGTTCTCTTATGTATTGGGTACATTAATCATTTGCTTGATTACTTCATGATAGTGCTATGTTGCATTTGGAGTTTGGCATGGATTGGTTGGTTACAGGTCCGCATGGATACTTGGAGAAATAGGTGAGGCTTGAGTTCTCTTATGGTAAGAGATATATATTGGAATGGTTACTTGTAAGAAAAACTTTTTTAACAGTAAAGACCGAGAAGCCTACACCTTGGTTAGACGTGAGTTCAACACACTCAGCAATTTCACATGCCTCCAAAGAGGTAGTTTGGTTATAGAGACTTGGGAAAGGTATTGGTTTTAATTGCAAGTAAGTTAAACTTGAATGTAATAGTCAGAGTGCTATTTGTTTAGCCAAAAATCCTATGTATCATGCTCGTACTAAGCATGTTGATATTTAGTATCACTTTGTGCAAGAAATGGTTGAGAGTGGGAAGGTATTAATTGAGAAAGTTGACACTTTAATCAATGTTGCAAATTATCTTATGAAACCGGGCCTCTACAGATAAGTTCTCTTGGTGCAGGAAGGCCATTGGCCTTGAGTCCTGTACTTGATTTATAATAATGATTCCTTATTTAGAATAATTGCAATGTATAATGTCAAGTGGGAGAATTTTGGGAATAGGATGCCATTTAATTGCAATCCTAAACATATTTCATGTATCTCCTAAGTCCTTGGAAAGTGTTCCCCAACACTAGGATTAGAAAGAGATTAAATTCAAATGAAATGAACATATAAATTGACATTTGTAATAATTTCTAAATGATAGGAACATGTGGGGACGCCCAAGAAGAGCTCCTACAAAATAAGAGCACATGGGGCACCCACATGGAAGGTGGAACTCACCTTGAGTTTGAGTTAACTATTTAGAGAAAGATAACACTTCTTAATGCATGTAAAGATCCTAGAAGTTAGGGATTGATGTTTACATGCATGGAGTTGATTCAGTTAATAAAATCCCGATTCAGTTCAATTCAGTTCATTTAGTTTAGTTCAATTCATTATGGTTCCCAGTTATCTTGTTGCATGTAGTTAGTTTCAGGTTGAGTGCTAGTTGACTTCAGTTGACTTGGAATGCATGACTAATGACTTGAGTTGCATGATAGATAATGTGTGATGCATTGATTAAGTGGGATGATCAATCATGCATGATATTTGCATGAATGGTGGAGAGATATGTTTCGTTAAGAGATTGACTTGGACCCACCTTGGGCGCCCAAGTTGGCATCTTGGAGTTAACACTTTTGCATGATAATATATTTTATAAGGCTGAGTTAAGTGGGCCCATTCTTGGGCGCCAACTTTGAGTAGAAGCTTACAAGATATCTTTGTAATCAATGTTGAGTTATGACTTCAGTTTTTGACGCCCAAATTGATGAAGGACTTGGTTTGACATTGTTTTTCACGGAAGAACTCTACTTGCAAAGAATAGGCGTAGGTTTTGTGAGATAAGCTTTGTGCTTTGTAATTGTAATGTCTTTGGAGTTTACAAGGCTCATTATTGTCTATAAATTGCAACAAGTTGAAGAGAGTTCTATCAGATTTTATTGCAGGTTGTGAAGAAGAATTGTTGAAGGCAAAAGAAGCATCTCAAAGAAGGATTGATAAAGAATTATTGTAATCTTGTTCTAAGGTTAAATAATACAAGCACTATTGATTCTGGTGGTGGAGATTTTTCCGGAAAGGGTTTCTCCACAATATATGTTGTGTCACTTCTATCTTCTGGTCTTATTCTTCTACAATCTTTTGTCTATTTCTACAAATGGTAAAATGAATCTAAACAAATAATCATCCACAAAGAATCTATAACAAAGAATACTTAATTAGATCAACAATCTCATAGTTTTACAAAGTATTAAGCTACAAAATTACCTCCATTTTCAACATTTTGGAGGGTCGGCTAGGGTTAGAAAATATTCTAACCCAAATCTGCAATAGTTTGGTATGAAATCTGCTCACTTATTGGATGAAAATATCTGATATGTAATTCTGGAAATTTCTGGGCAGTTTTAAGGGTTTGAATTGTCATTTTTCTGAACGTAGTAATATTCAGAACTTTCTATTTTTCAGTTGTAAATCTGATCAGAAATTCCTAGTTTGTTGGAGCTACTTTAATGCAAATAAAATACAGATTTATGCCCTAGTTTGCAGAAAATTATTGTTTCTTTTTTTTAGTATCCTATTTGGGGATATTACAGCTTCCTTCTGAACCAGCCAAACAAAGACTGTCCTCCAAAGGCCCATCCAAACTTTCCACAACATCCCCCAGAACAAACACACTAGCAGAATCCACTATTCTAATCTCCAAAGGAGATATCCCCAAAGAATCAGTCACAGCTAAAATCCCTTCCAAAGGGGAGGCCAAATTATCTGCACACTTCAAAAGTACCTCCAATTGAGAATTAGAAGAGAGAGTAGGAACAACAGAGTGTCCCTCCTACTCACCTTCTCCTTTCAAACTAAAGCTCCAAAAGACTGAGCTGAAATAGGAGAAATTTTAGGAGAGTATGCCTCCAGATTCAATGAAATTCCAAGGAGCTGACAGGGCCCATCAGGGAGGGGGCTCCTCCTTAGAAATGAATCAGTCATGGTTGCATTTTCTCAAAAAGTCCGTTATCCTTGGAGAAATTCCTCCAAATCAAATTTTCACCAGGATGGGGTACAAACTCTAGCATCTGCTTTCTAGAAATAGGCTTAAGAATTTGACAAGACCTGCAAGGTGACCCACCCTGTGGTAGGAATAACACTGAAAAGGAATACTTTCATAATCCAGTTCCCGGACAAAAACACCCAAATGAAAGGCAAGGACTTTTTTTTTGGGAGTGGAAGATCTAGGTCCTGGGCCACCTTAACTTGTGCATACACAGGATGTGATTGATTCAGAGCCTGAGAATTTATCTCAATAACTTTACCCAAGCCCTTAACACTCTACTCCAGACAGAACTCCAAAATTTTGAAGGGAGCCATAAAGTCTGATTCAAAACTCTCCTAAGTGAGCCTCATTCTCCAAGCTGCTCCAGTCTGGCTTCCTTCCCCACACCTCATGGTGAGAACCATTCACTTGTCAGTCAGTCGACTGAACAAAACTATCTTTCTCCAACTTGAAGGAAAGGTGATGATGAAAGATCCCTCAGGGATTGCATTAACCTGAGCCTCAGAAGACCACCTTTGAAGAATCCAAGAAGAAACCTCAGCAAGAGGAACCCACCTTTCCTTGGAAAACAGCAAAACTTTCTATCTTCTAAATCCAACACCCTCCTTTCCACTCCACACTCAAATGAATCCACCTTTGGAACTTCACCTGACACCAGCAGAGGACAAGCTAGGGAAGGATCCCGTCATGGCACATCTCTCCTGAGCCTGCCATTCTGGAATGGAATAGCATTAGCACCTATTGCTGCAGAAAACGATTCTTAATCTCCAATTTTCTTTTCTTTGCAACTGCACCATGATTGGCACCCCTGCCCTGTCTGCTGCCCACAATTGCTAGACTCCCCATCACACTCCTGTCCTCTTCTGGTTTGAAAAAACAAATTTTGCTTCTGCAAACATTTGGCTTACTCCATCCCTCAACTCATCACGATGTTCAACTTGAAGATATTTTGTTATTGAACCTCTCAAATGGTATAGTTTTCATTTCGCTTCTATGATCTATCTCAAGTTCAACCATCTGTCTTATCTGTAAAACCAATTCTAATGGAAGCAATTCACCAATTTTGAGTTTCAAGATTATTTACCATTACAACGAATTCAACAATTGTGATTTATAAACTATCAATTATGAGGTGAGGAGATGCCAACTTCTCTTCATTTTCCTCTTGGAAATCCGCATTGAAAGAGAAATGATCAAAAGGGACACCAATGACTCTTCATTTGCCTCATATTTTGTCTCTTTAATGTCCACTTAGAAGTGGCATCAATAATGTGACTATCCTCAACATTTGTGCAAGATATTTATCTGTATTTACATATTGATAATTCCTTCTGGATCACTGCCCTGATTTGCTCTACCTTTTTCCATTGTCATGTTATCTGTGCTTTATTAAATATTATCTGTGCTTAGGCAAGACCAATATTAGGCCCCACTGATTTGGTCAACATCTATTCAGGATAGATGAACATATCCATGGTTTTGAGATTGGTTTTTGGGATTACTAGATCATAAACAGCTATAATGCGCTGTGCATCTGTAATTAGGGATGACTAATGTTGATCATGGAAGTAGCGTGCCTGCCAAGAATAGAACAATGAATTCAAGAGGACATTAAAGGAAAATTATGTTTGGCTGTTCTATAAACATGCAATCTTTATGTTGGTTGTAAATTATTCTTTGTAATAGTAGTTTCTGGACTAGTGGACAGTCAATAATTGTGTTTTGATCACATTTTCTGTTTGATGACATGCAAATGTTTCCAAGGTTAGATTAATATATTTAACTACAAAGTTGATTGTGCTTTTCTATGGCAGGTGCCTTTGCTACAGCAGGTGTTCTTAGTGCAGGCTTAATCAGTTTCAGGAATGGGAATTATCAGTTGAGTCAAAAGTTGATGAGAGCTCGTGTTCTTCTGCAAGCTGGCACGGTAGGATTGATGGTTGGTACTGCTGTTTATTATGGAAAATTTTAACAAGTGTAAATAGAGGCCCATTAAAGTCCTCAGAATAGACTATATGATTGAAATGGTAGATCGTGTATTGAAGATGAAAAGCAAAATGAAAGTATTATTTCATTGTTCTTCCAAATATTAAAATAAAATCAGAGGATGCAATTAACTTGTTCTCTGGGATTCACCAAGTTAATGAGTTTATCTGAAACTGCCAATTTTTTGTTATCTTATGAGAAAAAAAATTTCAGTCTTGACAATATACTAGGTTCCTTGTGATCTGAAATACATTTTATGTGCTGACATTCTTTCATAGTGAACAATAATTTTGGTTCAGATTTTATTAAGTCAACATCTACATTGGTTGCATTGGGGGTGAATATGGTGGCAAAAATCTGTGGCTGCATTAATGGGGTTAGCTCCAAGCATTCATTGATGTTGATTCACTTGACGTTTACTTTCAGCGCAGTTACAATGACAATACATATTTTGCAGAGAGATTATGGTTTTCAAATTCTTGTCTGGGGTTATATGAAAGTATGGCATCCTGGCAAGTGTTAGAAAGATGTTTTTTATTATTGTAGGAAATCTTGAGGCAGATTGAGCTATGATAAAGATTACAAGTTACAACTATTTAGTGCCACTGCCGTCTATATGCTAGAGAATATGAACTGGAGGGATGAGTGTTTTCTTAGATTTTTGTTTTTTGGAGTGTGATAACTTCTGTGAGCTTCCATTATTTTTCAATATTAGTTTTCAGGGGAAACAATTAAGGGTGGTCATGGAAAATTTTACGTCATGGATTTTGTATTTACACGTTTCCTCCTATCTGTTTTCTGTTTTCCTATTGGCACATGACATCATTTCAGAAGTGAGTTTTCTGTAAGCTGGCCAGGCTCCTGCCCATGTTACACCAATGGAGGAATCTGAATCACAGGAGTGTTACTTTCGAAAAACTTGCTATTAATTGCGAGTAATTTCCACCTGTTGCATTTGCAGTGCTGTTTCTTGAGTTTTTACTTTTACCCATTTTGAAAAAAAGTGGCTCTAAAATATACATATAGATATTACAGTTGGAGGCATAAAAATACAGAGCACAAGTTCTTTAGTTTAGTGTTAGGGTTAGGGTATTTTAATTTTGTGCAAGTTTTAAAATATTTTTTTTTAAAATAAAATTTTTAAATCTAATGTAAAAATATACTTATTTCTACCCTAATGAGTGTAGATAAAAAAACATAGAGCTGCCTCCAAAATAGTAGGTCATGCTTCATGCAGCACAGTTTACTATTTTAGGGTTAGCTCTTTTTTATTTACATAAATCATATCAAGTGTAAATAAACTAGGGTTATTTCATTCCACAATTTTTTTTGGGTAATTGGCATTCTTTTTATGCATTAAGTTTATTTTATCTTTACCCATTACATTTGACATGATTAACAAAAGCATTTTATTATTCGTCTAATTTTATGAATAGAAATTGTCTTTCAGATTTTCTAGCTTTTAAGTTTTTATTGAGATTTTCCTGTTATAAGTGTGGGTAATTGAAATCCATTTTTACTTTTTCCAAACCGTTGCAATGCATATTACTTTTCAAAGCGATACAACACCAGAGGTGTGTTACTCATGAACTAGCAACGGGACTGGTTAGGAAGCATTTGAACTTGCTAGGGTTGTTTGAAAGAAAAGAGAAAAAAGTCCTTGGTAAGATTTTGGACGCCAGTGAGCTTAATGACATGGGGTTCCCGAGTGTGCTTAACCCTGGTTGTCAGAGATTGCTTTGAGGGGAAACAACTGACTTAATAGGTGATTAAACTACAGTTCTCATAGTACTGCCACTGGCAAACAGAACCAACATCTACCAAAAGAGAGACATCTTCTGTGGTAACAATTTCGTTAACTCGTCATAGACCTTGGGAACAAATTTCTGAACTCACTTGAGTGCCGTCTTTATTGTCATTCACAACAAAAGTTGCTGAGTTTTTCTATTTTAAAACTGGTCAAATCACTAACTGTATTTTTTATTCACGCTTTGGCAATGTTCTATCAATACTTGTAATTGGAATGATACTACAATCTAAAATTATGTTTATATTATCTCATGTTTTTAACTGTCACCACAATATTTGGCATGCTTACTGTACCGAATAGTTGCTGATTCTGTTGTGTTTCTATGGGCCAATCTACATAGTAGAAAATTTGTACACGTGAGTAATAGAGATGAAAATTTTATTGATGGGTAGTGGTATATCTCAACTACTGGGAGAGGACTAGTCCAGACCTTAGTCTGGACTCTGGACTAGACTGGAGATGATTTGGTGTTTGTTCATGTACATGGTTCTTGCTGTTCTTCAAGCAGCCGTAACAGATTGAGCTTTTAACTTAGTATATTTAGTTTTCCTTCCATGGTTTAAGACTTTTGACCCTTACTCTCATCTGACTATGAGCTTGAATTTCAGTACAACATAAATGAGGTCAATTTTGACACTTCAAAAGTAGTTACCTGTGTATGAGTTTCAGGGGTTTACAATCAACATTTGAATTTTTGCAATGGAACCTTAATTGTTTGTAGACATTTTGCACATGTTGTGCTGCCATTGAAGATGGCTAAGACCTGAAAAAAGAAAAGGACTACTTCACTTTGGAAGCAACATATAAGGAAAATATTGGATGGCAAAAATATGTAATCCATAGCTGCTGCCCAAGAGACGGGTATCCTGTAAAATCGAACCAGAACTTAAGTTATTTTGTAATCTTGATTATTTATATCATGTTTTGCTTTAAAAAAATCTAGTGCTAGAATGAACTTATTTATATTCAAATTTATGGAATGCTAATTAAGGGTGCTCTGAATTTGAGCATTTATTTATTAATATGATTATAGTGTTAAAGGTACATGAAATGCATGGGCATGTGAGTATTGTGTTCAAGGTCCCAAGCTTTCCCAAAATTCCATGCATCATAGATGTTTAGCAGGTCAAATAACTTAGGACTCGTAGAAATGAGCATATTTGTAACGTATTCTAATTTCCTATATAATCTTTGTTTAATATGCATATTTGTATTCATTCCTGTTTAATTGAAATCTATTTGTTCACCTTTTTGTCACATAAAGCTTACAGAAAATAAATAGTTTGTCAGGATTTATATAGATTTTACAAACAAGTTCTGAAAAGGGGTACACTATCGTTACAATATTAGCTTCAGTTGATCCAAGTAAATTCCCAAATACTACTCTAGCTATATTGTTAAACCTAAACTCAATCCTACTGTAATGCTGACTCTTGCTATAATTTAATACATCTTCACCCTTCTAAACTAGACTGTTAAAGGTCACTCACAACAAATGGGGTTGGAGTCCTCTCAAAATTCCTTTTTAAGCCTTCATCGAAAAAGAAAAAGTTTACATACAATACACATAATGCTCTCGAATACTAATAATGTTGCTACCTTTGTCCTTAGAGGGGCAAACCTTTTCGCAGATTTGTTATGCATACACAAGGTAATGAATAATATATAAGCATACATTTTTCTACTATAAAATGGTCAAGTCAATATAGTGTTTTTTTTTTTTTTCATTTCTATAATATTTTATATGCACCCATCTTAAACTTAATGTATCATTCTAAATTTTTGTTTAATACTATTCCTACATGTAACACATTTAAAAATCCTGCAAGGATCATTATTTATTTTTAGAAGAAGATAATGTTGAGGAATTAAATTAAATGATTAAAACAATTATTTAATTTAAGAAATGAGAATTAGTTAATAAATTATTTAATTTTGGAGATACAAGTACTGATAATTACCTCAGCCAATTTAGCGAAAGCAGATGGTGGGCAACCCCAAACAACCGAGTGTGGGGTCCGTGGCTATTGGGGTGACAAGGTGGCTTGATGACAAGTTTGTGTGGCATGTTGGTGGACGGGTCGGCCACGCTACTCGGCTGTGCATGGTTTGAAGGGTAAGTCCACTGGACGTGAGGGGCTGAGTCAGAAGCTTGTATTCAGCCATCTAGCCCAGGAAGGAACAGCATGGATGGTTGGCTGGATGCTTCCCATCTCCGTAACCTCTGCAGCGGTGAAGGCCGTACAACCGTAGTTCGCAGCTTTTGTCAGACAATTTACCCACGCCTGCATTATCATAAATGATAACTGTTTTTAATTTTTTATCATACACATTTTCGGTTAAAGATTCCGCGCAGAAGTAATTTTTAAAAGAAAATATAAAGGAGAATGGAAGTTTTTCAAAGTTTTTAAACGAATTAAAATATATTTGATTTGTTATTGATAAATAAATTTTATATAAAGATATTATATTATATATAAAAGTAAATTATATATTAAAGTATATTATATAGTATTTTAGTTTACTAAAATAAATTTGATTTTTTACTTTAAATAATATATTTATATTTATATAAACATGTTATATAAAATTTTATATTATGTTATACAATATAATATAATAAAATAGTTATATATATATTATATTTTTATAATGTTTCAACGATTTATTAAATAATGTACACAATAATATTAAAATCTTTCTCTGTAATTGTTTATTAATTTAATTTAATATTGATATTTGATGTATTAATATAATTTGATATTACAAGTTTTGGACAAAAAATACAAAATTACTGGAAAGATAATACCGAAATGCATTTTAAATTATTCATATTAATTAATTAATAGTAGTGATAATGTAAACACTTGAATACCTAATATTGATATTCCTTTGATAACTATATTATGTTGTCTTTGATAGTTTTAAATATTTTTATTTTGGATCTTTCTAGAATGTTTTTATTTGAAATATTTTATTAATATTTTAATTTGTACCAAATAGTTTTCATCTTTAAAATGTATTTTAAGTTTAAATAATTATCTAAAATAGTAATGTATTGTTAGTTTACGGAAAATAAATCAACATTTTACAACAATTTATATTAAAAGTTAGTAAAATTTTATCAAAATTTCTGATATTAATTTATATAATAATATAAATATTTGATATCTTTATATAAATTAATATAAATATTAATTTTATTCAAAGAATTTATATTAAAAAAATAATATTATTAATATTATTAATTTATACATTAAATATTAAATAATTTTATCTTAAAATGTATACTTTAAGTTGAAGTAATTTATCTAAATATAAATATATTGTTAGTTATTAAAAAAATAACTAACATTTTATCCAAACAATTTATATTGAAAAAAAAGTTATAACTTATTTTTATCAAAAAATTTAATATTAATTTATATAAAGATATAAACATTTGATATCTTTATATAAATGGAATTCAAAAGAGGGATTTACCTCTTTATTTTTACTTTCTTACTTATACCAATGTTTTCTTCGGTTTTCTCTTTTGATTTTGTTTTTAGATTTTATCTTTATTTTTTGATTTGTATTTCTTTATTTTAATTTCTTTCTTTCTTTCTTTCTTACTTATACTTTTTTGTTTATTATCTATTCCCTTAATATTAATATTTAAAATAAAAATAAAGAAATACAAATCAAAAAATAAAGATAAAATCTAAAAACAAAATCAAAAGAGAAAACCGAAGAAAACATTGGTATAAGTAAGAAAGTAAAAATAAAGAGGTAAATCCCTCTTTTGAATTCCATTTATATAAAGATATCAAATGTTTATATCTTTATATAAATTAATATTAAATTTTTTGATAAAAATAAGTTATAACTTTTTTTTCAATATAAATTGTTTGGATAAAATGTTAGTTATTTTTTTAATAACTAACAATATATTTATATTTAGATAAATTACTTCAACTTAAAGTATACATTTTAAGATAAAATTATTTAATATTTAATGTATAAATTAATAATATTAATTTTTTTAATATAAATTCTTTGAATAAAATTAATATTTATATTAATTTATATAAAGATATCAAATATTTATATTATTATATAAATTAATATCAGAAATTTTGATAAAAATAAGTTTTAACTTTTTTTAATATAAATTGTTTGAATAAAATGTTAGTTATTTTTTCAATAACTAACAATACATTTATATTTAGATAAATTATTTAAACTTAAAGTATACATTTTAAGATAAAATATTTAAATTTCATTAAATATTAATAAAATATTTCAAATAAAAACCTTCTAGAGATCAAAAATAAAATATTTAAAATATCAAAAGACTAACATAATATAGTTATCTAAAGAGAAATCAATATTAAATTATTATATTTATTCAAATGTTTACATTATCACTACTATTGAGTTAATTAGTTATGAGATGAATTTAGATACATTCTTTCTTGATTTATTATCTTTCAAATCAAAAATTTATTTATTTTTTTTATCAAAACTTATAATATCAAATTATATTAAATACATCAAAATATCAATATTTAAATTAAATTAATAGAAACAATTTTTAGAAGATTTTAATATTGTGTGTACATTTATTTAATAAATGTTAGTATAAAAATATAATACATATATAACACACAACCTAACATAATATTATATTATATTGTATAACATAATATAAAATTTTATATAACATGTTTATATAAATATAAATATATTATTTAAAGTAAAAAATCAAATTTATTTTAATAAGTTAAAATACTATATAATATACTTTAATATATAATTTATTTTTATCTATAATATATTTATATAATATAATATCTTTATATAAAATTTATTTATCAATAACAAATCAAATATATTTTAATTCGTTTAAAAACTTTGAAAAACTTCCATTCTCCTTTATATTTTCTTTTAAAAATTACTTCTACGCGGAATCTTTAACCAAAAATGTGTATGATAAAAAATTAAAAAAAGTTATCATTTATGATAATGTAGGTGTGGGTAAATTGTCTGACAAAAGCTTCACCGGCCGCAGGTTACTTCTGAGATGGAAGCATCCATGCCCATAACCAGCGCCGTACCCTCGCTGGATAGATAAAGGGTTTTCCGCAATTTTGTATAAACCAACCGTTACCATAGTGGAGTAATTTCTAATTATTGTGAAGAAAGGCGAAGAGATTGTCATCTGTACGGTGAATCGACGCGTGTATTTCGTGCCCAGTCAAAAGATGCTAATCGCGTCCTTCGATGAACAAGTGATGGCCGAGCATTATTCACAGGTTGGTGTCTAGGCGAAGGGCACACAAAAGGTCTTCTCAATGACGTCGAGACATCTGGGGATGGCACATTGAAAACCTTTGGCGGCGATATACAATTGCCACCAATTTAGATTTCATTGTGTTGCTTTTTTCTTGTTGAGAATGGTTGAGAAGGTGGCAGAGAGATCTAGGTTCATCGCAGTAATGTTTGCAGAGTCGTTAGTTGGTCTGGGCGCGGATACCTCAATTCATTTGAGCTGCAAGCTCCAACAAGTTGCATTTCGAAGGATTACTGATCAAAGGCTAAAGTAGATTTTGTGCAATATTGATCACCTCACGGTGCTGACGGTAAAGATGGTGTTCGGTAAAGGTCACTTGGCCTACTGCGAGACTCCGCGAGTCAACACACATTTCTACTTGCTTCTTGGCGTCACTGCTTAGCACGTGAATGGCCAAGGTGAAGGCAAGGGCTCTGGTGCGTGGTCTTTTCAAAGAAGAATTATTTGGGGTTGGATGATGTTCTCTAGGTGACGATTCCAGGGATGAGCCTTCCTCGCCCAAATGATTTGGCTCTAGTTAAGGTTCCTGGTGAGGTCGTGAAATATTATCCATTTTTGTTGGAATTGAAAGGAATGCCATTGGTTTACCATAAGCAATTGAGAGTGGCGGCAAGGGGTTTTCTCAAGAAAGTATTGAGACTGGAAGTAGTGGAGGGTTTCAATTGGGTGCCTGAATTTGAGGTATATGCCAAAGCACATGGCTTTCAGTAAGTTCGCCTCCTTTGGGCAGTTGTTGGTAAATGGTATGATGTTTGGTTTTGTTTGTCTTCCTAAGGTGAATTTTGATGGGGGCTATGTATTTTGCTCGCGGTTGGATTATCAGCTATCTCCTGCATTTGTTACAGGCCTCTCATACCTCTATCATGCATGGGTGTTCTGGCATTGTATGGTCACCGCCATAGAAAGTGCATTGCCGTGCTGTTGTAATGGGTCAGGAGGGCTGGTGAAGGGATAGCCGTGGCGGATTTCGAATCGCGCAAAATCGGGTAAATATGTCACTAAATGGATGTAATTTTTTGATAAATTAATATAAAAGTTATCTAACGTATCAAAAAAAATAAAATAAAATTATTTAATTAATTTTGGAAATAAAAGAATAATTAGTAAATTAGTTAAATAACTTTAATTATTTAATTAATATAAATTAATAAATAATATGAATTAATTAAATAATATGAGATTATTTAATTAATAATGGAAGGGAAATTTTGATAATAATTAAATAATAAAAGAAAAATTTAAGTATAGAAGATAATATTAGAATAATTAAATAATAAAATTATTTAATTAATATTGGAAGAATAATTAGTGTGGTGTGATGTCAAAAAATATTAGTCAATTTTAGAGTGTGCATTTTTCCCCTCTTTGAGACAATGCATTTTTTATAACGTTATTTTAAAGAAAGTGATGATATGCTCCAATTTGCCCCAATGAATGAAGAAACAAAGAAATGAATGTAGGATGCCCCCTTGAGAGTTTGACAAAGGAATGAAATTGTTAGGTTAAACTCTTGAAAAAGATTAAAAAGATGTGATAGAAATGAAGAAAAGCATTTGGATGAGTAGAAAATTTAGTATGGTGAAAGATAGCGATACGATAGTTAATGTTGATCGATGTCATGCATTGGAATGTATGTAAAAATAGAGTGATGTAGATGGAAAGAGATGGATTGATATAGATTGTGTTTTCTATTTTGTGCTATTTTTATCATCATAAAGCATTTTATTATGTGAGAAGCGGATGTATGCACACCAAGGTATGATTTGCTTTGGCAACATTTGTTACTTTTTGCCTAAAGTTTTGATAAAAGACAAGTGGATATATGTAAACCAAGTTGAGACAAACCTTGGTGACTTCAATATATGTTGTCTAGACAAAGACACAACAAACAAGGATTGTTCTTAAATCTACTAGACAGATAGAACCTTGTTGGAATATGTAACAAAACATAGCTTCACAACATGATAACCCTAATGCATAAAGGTAATTGACAACCTTATATACATAGGGTGATGTGTTAATGCTCGAATCTAGACCAATTCACACAAGGAAACATACCTATCATAGCAACGCTTAAAAACATTCCACAAACATGGCATATTAAAGCAATGACCTTGTCCCATTCTTGCTTCTCTAATCATTTCGAGATATCCTTGAGGAACATTGGAATAGAACAATAAGATTAATCAAATAATAAAATTACTTAAAGACCAAACATATCAACAACTATAAGATTTTCTTTCCAAAAAATAATTGCTCAATAGCGAAAAATGTCTATTGTAGGAAAGATGTATTCGTTAAGACATGATTTGTTTGATAAGATGTTAAAAGCATATTTGGCAATAGATCAGTAGGTTGTAGATAGTTTGTTGGAATTTCCTATTTTTGATTGTTTCATGAACGCTCAATGTGTCAGTAGTTGCATAGTTTGTGTTTGTTGAAATCTCGTCTAGGGAATGGAAAATTTATGGATATGGTAGATGATGTTTTTGGGCTTTTCAGGAACATTTTTTAATGTTTTTGGATTTTTTTGGAGATTTCAATGTTTTGGATTTTTTTGGAGATTTTCAATGTTTTGGAATATTTGATGTTTTTGGAATTTTTGGAATAATACGCCAAGTTCGAACAAATGATCTTACGATAGACCAGTATCAAGCCATGATAGGGATGACAGGTATATGAAAAAGGGTTTTATTATGGATGGATTGAATGAAAGCGCTAACAGATGGTGGAATATGGCTTGTACACATGGTGCCTGTAAACATGTTTTTCACCATGGTACTTACCCAAGGTGCCACTGAAGTGGTTTTCACCATAAGGCGGATTATTTCTCTTTACTATTTTTGATATATTTTCTATATTTATTTATTTTTTGTATTTTTGCATTTAAGATACTTTGAGGATCAAGCATAGAGTTTCCTCAGGTGGATGCCATTGATGGGCTCATCAAGTGGCTTACTTTCGAATGTTGACAATTGATATGCTCCTGACCCATAAGCTACTATGATAATAAAGAGGCCTAACCAGTTAGGCTCAAACTTTCCTTCTCACGTTCTTGATTTTTTTTTCCCTCAGTACTAAATCCCCTAATTCAAATCTGTGTGTGACAACCTTTTTTATTGTAGGTACGTCGAAGGCGATTTTGGTATACATGCAAGTGGTTTAGTGCATTGAGGCGCCTTTCATCAAGTAACTCTAGGTCATGTATTCTACTAATCTTGTACTCTTCATCATCTATGACATGGCACAAAGAAACTTAGAGCGAAGGGAACTCAACCTCTATGGGCGAAATTGATTTAACTCTAAAGATGAGGGAATATGGTGTTGTGCCTGTGGGTATGCAAATGCTAGTTCGATATGCCCATAGTGTAGTTGAGTTGGATGTGCCAATCATGACCATTATCATTGACAGTTTTCTTTAGGATTTTTAATATTGTTTTTTTGATGCCTCAACTTGACCATTGCATTGTGGGTAATAAGGAGTTGAGTAACGGTCTTGGATATGGAACTTGTTGCATAGCTCATGGACATCCTGGTTTTAAATGGTCTACCATTGTTAGTGACAATAGTTGAAGGGATCCCAGACCGACAAATGATGTAGTTCAGGATAAATTTGGTTATTTGTTTTCTTGTAATATCAATAAGTGGAATAGCTTCGATCCATTTGGTGAAATACTCCATGGCGGTAATTATGAATTTGTGTCCATTGGAGGATTGGGGATTAATTTTGCTTACAAGGTTGAGTCCCCACTATGAGAAAGGTCATAATGAGGTGGTAGCTTGTAGTTCTTGTGTAGGTGCATGTATCAAATTGCCATGTTGTTGACACTTAAAACATTTGTGTGCGAACTTATGGGCGTCATGTTCCATCATTGTCCAATAGTATCCAACTTTGATTAGTTTCTTAGATGTATTTGGACCACTAGCATGTGCCCCACAAATACTGTCATGTACCTCTTGTAGGACAGTTTGTGCATCTTTCAAGTTAAGACACCTAAGGACTGTATCGTTAAAGCTCCTTCAATATAATTTATTGTCGAGGATAAGAAAGCGAGATGAACGATGAATGAAGGTTTTTCTTTGGTTATTAGATAAGTTGGGTGGAGGGGTTTGCTGATGAAGGTAGTTGTATATGTCTTGGTACCAAGGGGAATTGGGACCAATGATTTCACACACAAGTTCAGACTTTGGGACATCGAATGCAAGAACCAAGAGTTGTTCCACTAAGAATTTACATTGTTGAGTATTGTGTGGCATATCGAGGAGAGATCCAATGCTAGCCATAGCATCTACTACCTTGTTACTTAGTCTTGGAACATGTTCAAATGTTATATCAGTGAAGTAGTACTTGAAACTATCCACCATTTTCTTGTAAGGTAGAAGATTTTCATCTTTGGTTTGGTACTCATCATTTGCTTGTTTGATAACTAGTTGAGAATTTCCGTAGACTTGAATTTGCTTGAGTTTCCATTATATTGACGTTCTAAGTCCAGTGATTAGTGACTTGTACTCTGCTATATTGTTTGTACATGGTAATGGAAAAATATATGATTTGGGTATACAATCACCTTAGGGGTGATAAATAATACACTTGCTCTTGATCCATGTTGTGTGTACAAGCTGTTGAAGTACAATCTCCATATTTGAGTTGGGGTGAATATAAATATGCCCTCATTTGAAAAATCTAACACTATCGGGTGATCATCTATAATAGGGACATCTGCTAGTTGATTTGCAATTACTTGACCTTTGATCACCACCTTGTTGATGTATTCAATGTTGAATTTACTAAGGATCATTACCCATTTAGCTAGACGACCTATGGGCATGACCTTATTCAACATATACTTGAGAAGATTTATTTTTGTAATAAGCTTGTTTTGGTGGTTGAGCATATAATGTCTCAGCTTTTGCGAAGCAAAGACAATTGATAAACATGCACGTTTGATCGATGAATAATTGAGTTCATAACCTACCAAAGTATGACTGATGTAATAGACCACCCTTTCTCTACCTATGTCATCATGTTGTCCAAGGAGTGCACCTAGTGTTGCTAGTGTAGTAGATGTATACAATAGTAGAGGCTTGCCCTGAATTGGTGGCATTAATACTAGAGGAGATGCCAGATAATATTTGAGTTTCTGAAGTGCCATTTGACAGTTTTCATCCCATTTAAAGGTAACACCCTTATGCAAAAGGTGTGTAAATAGGTGGCACTTATCTGCTAGCTATGAAATAAAGTAGTGAATGGATTGGAGTTTTCCCTATAAAATTCATAGTTGTTTGAGAGTGGTGGAAGGAAGCATATCAATTATTGCGTTTACCTTCGTTGGATTGACCTCAATACCTGTTCTAGATACAATGTATCCCAATAATTTTCTAGATGTCACCCCAAAAACATATTTCTTAGGATTTAGCTGAAGGTTATACTACTCTAGTCTATAAAAAATGTTATCTAATATGTCAAGATGACCTTCCCTGGTGATTGATTTCGCCAGTAGATCATCAACATAGTCTTCCATTAGGATATGCATCAAGTCATGGAAGATAATTGTCATAGCTCGTTGATAGGTTGCTCCAAAAATTTTAAGATCGAAAGGCATGACATTCCAACAAAAGGTCCCACATGGACAGGTGAATGTTGTTTTATGTTGTTCTTCAATGGCAATGCAAATTTGATTGTAATCTAAGAATCTATCTGTTAAGGATAAGATTTTGTGCCCTACTGTTAGATCTATAATCATATCTATTTTAGGTAAAGGGAAATCATCTTTTGGGCATGCCTTGTTTAGATCTCTAAAGTCCATGCATATGCAGATGCTCCTAGTGGGTTTTGTGATAGGACCAAGTTTTATATCCATTCAACATAATCAATTGGTTGAATGAAGCCCACATCTAACAACTTCTGAAGTTTTGCTTTGACCATCAATGCTATCTATGGGTGTATTTCACATAGCTTTTTTTTCACTGGTTTTTCCCCCGATGTTACTATTAGATGGTGTAGTACCAAATTAGGATCCAACCTAGGCATGTCTATGTAGGATCATGCGAAGTTTTTTGTCTATTCTTGAAGAATGCCATGAAATTGATCCTTTCCTCCTTGGATAAAGAAGCTGCAAAGTATGTTATCTTGATGTTGTTTGTAGTATTGATGTCTACCTCTTGGGATTTCTCAATAAGAACTAGAGATCTCTCTTGATCCATAGGGAGATTTTCAAACCTTCCATCCTTGAGCGCCTCAAAAAGGTTTTCACCCTTGGATACATCCTTTATTTTTACTATTCTTCCATCCGAAAGTGTCACATGGCGATTTTCACTAGGGGACCTATTTATACATTTTATATTTTTATGATTGAGAGGTTTGGCATCCTCCCCAAAGTATACCAATGTGTCAAGTTCTATGATAAATTCAGCTTGATGATCCCCTAGGGGTATCCCGTCTTGAAGTCCCAAAAACTCAACTATAGGTTCATTGTTCTGGAATGTGTCTAAATTAGTTGGATCTTGTTTATCCCAATCGATAAGTTGGGGGTATAAAAGAGGAAGGTTGTTATTGGAAGTTGAAAGCTCAAAAGAAATTGGATATTGTGCAAATGTTATGATCATGGAATAAGTCAGTGATACATTCAAAAGAGTCATTGTCAAAAACCTCATTAGACAACTTACCCATGAAAGGAGTTTTATTTGCATCTATAGGTGTATTTTCAATAGTTCAAGACACATTACCTAGTTTCCCAAAGCCAAGTCCTGTATATTGTGGTTTGACAGGTATTATGATAGGTTCCATCATCCCTTGCTTATATGCACCAAGTCCACTACGTCTATCATATCCCATGTGTTCCATTATCGAGAACCCTTTAGTGTACTTTTCTACTGGTAATGTGACAGTATATGTGCCAATATCTTCTTTGTCATTATAGATCCACTTGGATATGTCGTCATCTACAAATTCTTTATCTAGCTCCCCCCATTTCTAAAAAGTATTCAAACTACATATAATTATCACAATTGATGTTGCTTGAGTTTTACCTGGTTTACCATAGGATCTACGTGATGA
>VDFB02330592.1:0-50294 GCA_007258455.2 Sequoia sempervirens | reverse complement strand
TTAAATCAAAAGGGATGGAATATGAATTTGGGATTTAATTAAATAAAGTTTGGTTTATTTAATTAAAAGGGTGATGTGAGACTTAAATTAAACAAAGTTAAATTTATTTAATTTAAATGGATTACCTTAGGGGATTGAATTTAATGTACTTGTTTTACTTGATGAATGGATGAATGTGAATTTTATTTATTTGATGATTGAATGAATATGAATTAGTTAAGTGCACGATGCTAATTTTGCATGTCTACAACTCCTACACCAAGTGAGGCTAGAAATATCTTAGAAGATGAGGAAGACATAGATAAAGATATGAAAGCCTTAGAAGAAGAACTTAGGCTTAAAGAAGAACATAGGCTCAAGGAGTTAGAAGGAAAAAGAGTTAAGGAGTTGAAGTAAAAGGAAGATATATTTAAAGCTAACATGCAAGAGAGATGCTTGGAGGAAGAGGATAGAAAAGATGAGAGAAGAAGCGAAGAAAAAGGAATTTCAAGAAAATGTTTCTAAGTTTACTACTAGGATAACCCCTAATCCACCTAAGGTGAACATCCAAATGGGAACCTCTACTGCTAACATTTATCCTACATTTATTGCAACATCCAAAGTCTCGGATCCTTCTACTACTACCAAGAAATCACAACATATAGTTTATGGGAAGAAGCCCATGCTGACTTTCTCTTTGTGCATATTTTTCCTTGATGTCAAAGCTAATAATATGGCACTTTGGTCTTGGCATATTCATTGGTTTAGTTCTGGAACTTTGGTATTATGACTCATGGAATTTTGGCATTGACATTGTGATACTTGATTCAGTCTTGAATTACTGTTGGTCTATTCCTATTTTGGCATTAAGTACCTTGACCATGGACAATATTATGGCTTTGGTTTACTTTCATATTTGTTATATCTTGTGGTACTAATCAAGTTGAGCTTCATGTGTAGATAAAGGTGATTCTCTATTACATCACTACTCAAATTGAAGATAATATGGTTTTGGTTCTATGGAATTAGGCTTCAATTCACATGAGGTATATTGCTTTCTCACAGGGCTCTTTCAAGCTATATTTCATGCTATATCTAGTATTGATACACAGTGAGATTTTTATTTATGAGTTGGCTATTGTATATAGCTTCATAATATTTTCATTACATGGAGTTCATTTTTTACTCAAAATAATACATACATATATATATATTGCATCTGTTCAATAAGAAATGATATTGCTTGGACTTACCATATCACTTCATACAAAGTGTATTTTGACATACACTTGGGCCTGCACATTTTTATATGGGTTCAATATTATATTGGGTTCTTGCATTTTTCACAAGGTAGAAACTTTAATGTTTGTGATACACAACTTACACTATGTTCGAGCCTTTATACACATACTATTTTAAATGTTAAAATTTAGCATTATGGATAGATTATAGTTAGTTTATCTGGTTCTATTGTTATGAAGTACATATTTTACTTAATGTTTCTTTATCTGACCATTTTGCATGGTATTGGGCTCCACTTAATGTTTGTCATTGGTAGTTGATATACATTTTCAATGGTATCAGGTTTTACGTAAACTTTGGCAATGATATAGTAAATGTGTGACTTGGACAGTTGAATGTTAGAATGATGATTTCCTTGGAAATACATGTGGGCAATGATTTGGCACTTGATTATAGCATTATGATGTCGGTGTTTGATGGAACTCAAAATGATTAAAATTTGGTTTGTGGATTCCAAATGATTATTGTTCTTTTTTTTAGTACTCGATGGTAAAGAAAAATAGGGAAAAGTCATTATGGTTGTTTTTGATCTGAAGAGGTATTATAGCACCACCATAAAGAATATGAAGCTATAGTTTGCAGCTAGTTTTTGAGCTGAAAGATGGATGAGCTTTAGTGAGACCATTATGAAGGTTTTACGCAATTAGTTGGTAGTGTTTTGGCCGCCATGACAGGTATTTGGTTTTCAATATGGAAAACATTGCATCGGTTTTAAGCAACTGATTTTGTGGTTAAGAAACTTGTTGAAGATTAGTTTCAATTTCCATTAACCTAAGTTTATACTCAAGGGTTTCATTATTATAGTGGAATTCTTTGAAATTTCATTGGCTATTACTCAAACCCATTATGGGTATCATGATTTAACTACATTATTTACTAGTTTATGAAAACCCTAGTTATTGTGAATATGGGTGTTTGAGAAAGATAATTGTTTTATGTTCATTGTATAAATATATGGCTCAAAGCCATCACTCAAAAAAAAGGAGAACAGAGAAGAGAAGAGAAGAGGAGATATAAAACCAAAAAGAGTATTGTTGAAAAATGGATGACGGTTTATTACTGTGATATCATTTTGTACTTAAAAGAGAAATGAGGGTTTATTACTTGAATATCATTTTGTATTTAAAGGAGAAAAGAGAGTTTATATTGTATATGTCTCTGGTTGTATTACATAAATTACATTGAGTTTTTCAGTGAGAGTATTTGTATTGTCACATGTAAATACATTTTGTAGTGGGAATTATTAAAAATATTATTCTTGTATCCTATTGTGATTTTGTGATTATAGATGATCAGTGTAGTTATAAGGTCCCAATAGGTTCCATTATCATGAGAGTTTGTTTCAAAAAGAAGTTGGTGCTACTAACTTGAAGTGGGTGCTTCAGTTTGTTATTGGAGTTGGTGATCCACATTTTTATTGGAGTTGGTGCTCCACATTGTTACTGAGTTGGTGCTCTAAAAATGTTGTAATCAGTTTAGAATTAAGCCTGCAAGAAATTTTGGAGTGGTTTTTCTACCCCAAAATGGTTTTCCACTCGTCAAATTTTTGTGTCTTTTTTTTGTGTGATTTGTGCCTATCTTGGATAATATTTCTTTTAGTCATTTGTAAAAATTGTTCATGCAATGATTGATACTTTTCACAGTTTCAAGTTTTCTTCAAGATCATAGTTCAATTGTTCATGTTCATTGGTGAATGTTAAAATTCTGCCATAAGTGAGTTTGTTGTCCTGTTCAAAAGAAAGCATCAAATTTTTTTCATTCAACACAATATGAACAATGTACATTATACTTTGATATGAGTCATTATATTTGGCTAAATCATTAAAAAAATCATTCAAAATTTAGAATTTATTTTACATTTATAAGGTCACCATTGTTCAAGATAAAAAAGGGGCTTAAATCTACATTTCATGTCATAAAAAGTTTTAAATATATTACTTTGATTTACCCCCCCCCCCCTCTTAGATTAATTTCACTTCCAACAACCCATTGATCAACCAAAGAGAACTTCCTTTAATACCTTCAATACCAATACCAACACAAGTACCAATACTTCATCTGTTAATTCTTTGACCCAAAATGTTAAGATTAATCCTTCCCCATCCACTGTACCCCCAAACCTTGAGATCTTGATACTATAATTAAAAAATGAAAAATTACAAGAAGAGTTGAAGAAAGCTAAAATTGAAGTTACTAATGTAGAGATAGTTAGAAAGATCTATTTTCTTAAGATTTCCATACCAAACCTAGAATCTTCAAAGCTCTAGACATACTGATAGTGAATCCCAAAAGAAGTCTTAGGGACACACCAACAATGGAGGTGGAAGTGGAGGAAATGATGAAAATAAGAACTCTTATTTTGAAGATGATGAGGGAAAGAAGAAAGGAGGTGGAAATAATAATGGAGATGGAAAAGGTAAGGATAAGACTCAATCCGATGATAGAAAAGATGATGAGCCTAGAAATTCTCATAGAGACCGAGCCACTAGGAGACCAATGCAAGTTGAAAGATAATAACAGTTGTGCTTTATTAGAATTACTAGTTGTCCTAACCCATTTCCTAAAGATTTTTGGCTTTCTTTGGTTAGATTCTCTAGAAACAATGCCTTGAGTGGTGAAGACCACCTCAAATAATTTGCTAATCTCATTGATGATTTTGAGGTAGAAGAAGAGGATGCCATGATAATGTTATTCATGCAATCACTCATTGAAGATGCTTGAGAATGGTATAAAAATTTTCTTGCTGAAAGTATTGGATCTTGGGAGGAATTTAAGAAGATTTTTAGAGAGTACTATGGTGATAAGACTAATTCAAGATTTCTTTTGAATCAATTTAATAATAATGTTAAAATTTCTAATGAGGGTGTGGCTAAATTCCATGTAAGATTTCAAAAGGCCATGAATCGACTACCTCATTTAAGATTAAATGACAGTGTATGCTTTGTAAACTATTACAATTCCTTTCATACAAAAATGAGCTATTGCTTGGTAGATAAAAACCCTCAAAAATTGAGGGAGGCTTATAAGATGGATGCCCATATTGATAATATCAGTAGAGTAAATAGCAAAGTTGGGAGGAGGGACGATGTAAAGATCCTTAAGAATCCAAGGAAAGAGGATAAAAACTCTAGTGCTAAGGGAAATTATTTGGAGAAGATTCATAATGTAAATAATACTATGAAGGATCTAAGCAACAAAATTTCTAGACAAGAGAAAGGTCTGAAAAGTGAAAGGTCCCATTATCATAAGAATGAAAGACCTCCTCAGTTACATGATCATCTGTATAATACAAATTGGCATAGTGGGAAGCCTATCCCTAAAATCAAAGAAATGCTCAAAATAAGGTTCCTCTAGATCTTTTACAGAAGATCTCAATCAATTTTGCTGATGAAACCCCCTGGTGTATGGTTTGTAAAATTCCACATTCTCCTCATGAATGTGCAATCACATAGATGGTTGAAGTTTAAGAAGATGTACTTGAAAACTGCGACCAATCCAATGAGGATGATATTGATATTAATATGATTATGGATAGTTTTGATTTTGTTGAAAATGAGTGCTCATATGATATGGAGTATCATGAAATATATGTGGATGACCAAGGGAATGTTTCAAGTACATATCACCAACAAGTTCTCTCTGATGAAGATGATGACAATGATAATGAGGTATATAGATTGAAAGCAATTGAAGACTATGTGTCCCTAAGAAGACCTTCAGATGAAGAGATTTTAAGTTATACAGTGGACTTGGCCGGTCAAGCCAGAAGCTCATATCATCTGTGAAATAGAATAGTTGGTGGTGACCAAGGTAATTTTGTTGGTCTCTTCATCAAGGAGAAAAATGTGAAAGCCAAGGAGAAAAATCTTGATGGTAAAGAAGAAGTATTCAAATCTATGGAAATCAAGGGAGATAATATTTGGGCTAATAAATTTGATAAAGAAAAAGTAGATGCAGAGCTCAAATCCCCTACTATGAAGACAAAGGTATAGAAGTAGAATTTTGAAGCAGCGAGAAAAAATGTCCAGCCCAAGTCTGAAACAACAAAGAATAAATAGAAGGAAAGTACATAGAACAAGGTATGACCCCAATTGAATTACCAAAATACACTCTTGTTGATATGTTTCAATTGCTTATCCAAGTAAAAGTTTTTGTTCCTTTACTTGAAATGATGAGAATTGGTGAACACAAAGAAAAGGAAATGGCCCTTATCAATGGTGCTACTATAGCCTATTTTAAATTAGTGGTGTCCACTCCACCCTGTAGACATCAAAGGAGCACCACTCCCACTATGGGATATATTTTGATCTTGCTTTCTTATGCTTTCAATTAGTTTCTTTGATTTCTTATTTCCTTGTTTGCATATATAGCATGATCAAGTATCTCATAGGGATGCTTGTTTTGGTTTGCTTAAGTTTACTAACAATGCTAATGGTTGTTTTTTTTTATTGAGTTTGAAAAGCATTTACATTTTTGCACCCACTGTGGAGCTTGAACCCACGACAGAGAAAAGTTTTCACAATTTTATTGTTAAAGTTTTTCTGCCATTGGAAATTCTATGACTATGATGCTCTTAGTAATCTTATTTTTGTGATGTTTAGTATTCTTAATAATCCATCGTTCATGATTTATCATTCATTTATCAGAATGCATTGAGTTGAACCTTGTCTTTACCATTTAGATTGTTGGTGAAACTAAATATTAACTAGCAACCTGTTGTGTATTGATTCTTTCAAAACTTTCTTGCCAAAGTTCATTCTAATTTGCATATTTAATTCAATTGAAAAATATACGATTTCACATTCGCAATCTTTGCATACGCAGAGATTTGCATTCCAAGCAATATTGTTGGGTCTCATTTGATTGAAATTTGAGTCAGTTTGTATTTTTTTGTCGGAATCTACATGTTCTTGGCTGCATTTCAACATGGGAGTTGTAGTACTAGACATCATTTATCATAGAGAGCCATGTATAATTACATTTGAACATCTAATGTGCTTTCCAAGTAAATGTTATGGTCTATAGCTCAATAGTGTTATCTAGTTATGAATGTAAGTTATGAATGCTCTGTCATTGAATGTAAGGTTTTACTGTGTTGTTGCATCTAACTTCTTGTAGCTTCTCAACCATTATTTGGCCCAACAAACTCTTTTAATTTTCTCCTTAGGCTCTTAAATGATGAAGTCACTGTAAAAGTAATGTTGGTCAAATAATCTTGGTGGCTAAACTAGTGTTATAAAATATCGAAATTATGCATTTACCACTTTCTATTTGATCTTCCTTCATGTTATCATGTGCTATTATATCTTACTATACATAATACCCTTTAGCTATGAGTGCAAGTCAAACATAATTACTTTACTTTTTGCATGGTATTCAAAAGGAAAGATCACATATTTATAGCCTAGTTTAGTACAGATTTCATGCTTAAAGTAAGATATGATGTATGTGACAAGTAATTTTTGATTGACTATGGGATGTTTGGGTGTGTGCAGTAGCCCATGATAATTTTCTATTGTAATTATGAGCATCCTTTTAAAATCTGCAAACACTATACTTCAAACATGGGTTAGTACCTACAAATTCCTCAAGAATACTCCTATGAAATACCTTGTAAATGCTTCAAAATGCAACAAATGACAAGAGAAAACTAAAAGCATCATGAAAAAAATTAACAAGTACCTATTCCATAGTGGATTGGTGTCAAATGTGCAAATGACCCTTTCCCAATCCTTGCTCAACAACTGAAATGATGCAAATGCTAATATGATGAATAGAAAAATTAGTTCTTAAACCAAGATAGTGACTTTGCATAATTTGTAGATGGATTTGGTGAAGAATGAGGTCTTTATTTATAGATTTTTTTGATGAGAGATTGGCCAAATGGGTGAATGTGGGACTAAATGTAAACCAATGAAAGTAGGCCACTTGTCAAGTTGCCATAGGTTGAAGGATGTGCAAGATTTGGGAAATGTACCCAAGAGAGGGAGTTTCAAATTCAAATTTTTGCAATAAATTTTGAGAGGGGGACAAAAAAATGAGAAATCAATGCAATGTTGGAGGGACAAGTCAACTTGTCATCATTTTAAAATTTGAGGCAATATTCTATTTTTTATGCCAAGTTGATGAAAAATAAGGATTTAATAAATCAATAAATTGATTTATTTGTGCAAGTGGAAAAATCTAGAGAATCCAAGTGGTTAGGATTAGCATTTGATCATTGTTAGGTTAGCTTAATGATGATTAGGTGAGTTTGACTTTTATTACTTAAATATTTGATTTATTTAAATCAGAAAAGGATGAAATATGCATTTGAAGATTTAATTAAATAAAGTTTGGTTTATTTAATTAAAGGGATGATGTTTGATTTATTTAATTGAAAGGTTAATGTTAAATTTTGTTTAATTTTAAATTAGTGACCTTAGGAGATGGAAATTAATGAGATTACCTGATGAATGGATGAAGGTGAACTTGATTAATTGATGAATGGACCTAATGCATGATGCTAATTCCGCATGTCTACATTTTCCCCCTCTTTGAAGCAATGTACTTGTTGCGTTGGTTCAAAGAATAAGCTTTCCATGATCAAAATTCAAAAAATTTCTGATTTTTCGGATGCCCCAACGGAAAGTACATTGGTACATTTCCCCCTCTAGAGATCGAGTGAAAAGATTCAATTTGAGGGTTGATCTCACGATAAAAAAGGTTCAAAATGGATGGTTATGATGATGATGCAAATGAGATGGATGATTTATGATATGCTTAGACTAACAAATCTATATTATGATGATGATATGTTGTGATTACACAAATGTATGATTTATGTAAATGTGATGATTTATGAGATGCTTAGACTAACAGATCTATACTATGATGATGATTATGCATGTGATATGATATGCAGAATACTGATGGTTTGTGGATGCCAAATGGATGCCCCAGTGATGATGATTAATTGTTCATGAAGCAATGCTAGTGTGGAAAAGAGGACATTAGATGATGACAAGAGGATCCAACAAGCCAACTTGATGAAATGATGATGAGAAATGGATGATGATAGATGGATGATTTGCTTATCAAGGACTGGGATTTTAAAAGGGTCACTTACCTTATGTTTGATGACATGCCTAAGCATGATGCATCAAAGTATAAAGGACCAGGATGGCATTGTACTTAGTGTGATTGAATTTGACTTGACAAATAGATAAGAGTATTCTTGTTCACACTTGACATATGGAAACCATGCTAGGATGCACTTTAGAAGTTTCAAACATCCCAAACCAAAACACGGAAAGGTATAACCAATCAATGCAATAGTCAACAAGCTATCCAAAACATCCTCTATACATATCTAACAAAGCAAGTATTCGCCAAGTTATTTTACAAGAACGTCCCACAAGCATAGTAGAAAAAAGGATAATGATCGTTTCCCCATTCTTATCTCTCTAAATCCTTTGTTCGGATATCATCGAGAGGTCCTTAGACTGAGCGCAATAAGATAAGTCAAAAGACAAAGATAAAGCACACAAACAAGTTGATGTTCTCCAATACCGCTAATCAAAATGGAATGTGTTTTTTAAGTATAAGAACTGAAAATTATTGCCAAAAGATAATGCCCATTGTAGGAAGGATACATCCTAGGACATGTTAGTGGATGGCAGCACGTCATTTCATCTATCCAAAGTGTTCTTTCTGATAAATAATGCCCCTTGTAGGAAGGATTCATCCTAGGACATGATGTTATCAAATGATTGATATGGGACTGATTTGGACGATGGACTATCAAGACAAAGAATTGACCAACATGCTTATGTACTAACTTAGACTTGAGGCCTGACATTTGGAGTTTTAGTTTTAACCTGCTAGACTTGTTTCTAACTGTTTCACCAAAGGCTGAGGATGATGACCAGTTTATTATGGATGGTGTTATTGCAGGTGTAAGTGAGATGAGGCGGATGTTTTTTGGAGTTTTGAAATGTTTTGAGGCTATTTTTGGTATTTTTTGAGATTTTCAAATGTTTTGATTTTTGATTTTCCAATGTTTTGGGTTTTTTGATATTTTGACAAAGAGACTGACCTAAAGACCTATCCTAGGGGCCTTGGAGGCTGATCAACAGGTTAGCCTTACCTACGTTATACATGCAGAGACCACATAGTTTGACTGACGACTTGACCGGTTTGCAGATGATGATATACATGATGAAATGTCAGTTTATTATGATAGATTCCTAAAGGACTGACCCAAATGTCTCAGGGAATGATCAAAGATCAACCTTGCCTACGTTCAAGCTCCGCCGAGATGCATTTGAAGTTCATGCCAAAGATGACTTTGTTTTGATCTTTGACCGACTTCTTTGGGACTTTGTTTTTGGATTTTTTTTGACCTCTTCCTCGATGTTTTAGATTTCTAATATTTTGATGTTTCTTGGATTTCTTTTGGATATTTCCTTTTGATGTTTCTTTTGGATTATCTTTAGTTTGAGGACTTTAAGAATATCATGCTAACCGATCAATAAGAACATGCCTCCCGCCATATCCCGAGCAGCCCTATGACCCTATGATACGAAAACAAGACCAAGCTAAGGAAGCGGATGCGAGTGGATGAGTGGTGGATGGAGACCTCGAATGCAATGGATGATGCGGAAGCAAAATGATGTAAAAGATGCAATCGTCGTGAAAGATCCTCGTGGATGGAAAGTGCTTATTTACACAAGGCACCTGGGTTGCCGTGTTTTCACCCGTGTACTTGCCCAAAGTGCCTGCTAAAGTGGTTTCTTGGCACTTTAGAGTAACACATTTTTCTTTACTTCATTTTTATCCTTTTCCTCGATTTTTTGGATTTTTGCTTTTTTGATTTTTTTGTTGTTACCGAGACGCCCGTTTGCCATGTTTTTGCTGAAGTAACCATTTTTTCAAGACTTTTTTTTCTTTTTTTTTGGATTTTTTCATTCTATACCTTGAAAGACTTAGGCATAAAACTTTTTGAGATGGGAGCTATTCATGGGCTCCTGCAGAGGTTCCCCTTCTGGTGTTGATAACTGATATGCCATTGATTTGTAACTTTCCATGATGACAAAAGGTCCTAACCAATTAGGTTCGAACTTTCCTTTGCTGTTTGGGTTTGGGACATTCTTCTAATTCTCTTTTAAGACCAGTTCTCTGACTTGGAACGTCCTGCTTCTAATTTTCTTATTGTGGCTCCTTTTGAGTCTATTTTGATAGACTTGCAAATGATTCAAAGCATCTATCTATCTCTCATCCAATAGCTCTAGCTCATTTAGTCTTGATACCCGATACTCTTCATCCGTGATGAGGTTTTGCAGTGATATCCTGAGGGATGGGAGCTCAATCGCAATGGGGAGTACTGCTTCTGGTTTGTAGACCAAGGAAAAGGGGGTGGTGCCAGTGGGTGTGCGAATGCTAGTTTGATAAGCCTAGAGGGTGGGATGAAGTTGCAGATGCCTGTCACGACCTGCGTCGTTGACTATTTTCTTGAGGATTTTTAGGATTGTTTTGTTTGTAGCTTCTACTTGGCCATTTCCCTAGGGATAGTACGGGGTGGAGAAGCGATGTTGGATTTTGAATTTTTTGCATAAGTTGTGGACATCCTGATTTTTGAATGGTGTCCCATTATTTGAGATAATGGCTTGTGGGACACCATAGTGGCATATGAGATAGTTTAGAATGAACTTTGAAATCTGCTTCCCATTTATATACGTCATGGGTATGGCTTCCACCCACTTAGTAAAGTACTTTGTGGCTATTATGATGAATTTGTGGCTGTTAGATGAGTTGGGTGTGATTTTCCCAATGAGATCGAGTCCCCACTGCAAAAACGACCATGGTGTTACAGTGGGATGAAGCTCTTGAGCTGGAGCATGGATGAGGTCCCCGTGCTGTTGACATTGTAAACACTTTCTGGCATGATCATGTGCTTCTCATTCCTTTGTGGGCCAATAATACCCCATCCTCAGTAGTTTCTTAGCTATGGTCATCCCACTCAAGTGTGAACCACAGATACCATTATGTACTTTGGTTAGAGAGATCAATGCCTCCTCAACATTTAGGCAGTGTAGTAGGGTTCCTTCTATGCTCCTACGATTTAGGGTATCACATAGGATGACAAATCTGGATGCCTTTTTGACAAAGGTTCGTTTTAGGTTTGATGGTAGGTCAGCAGGTATGACTCCTATTTGAAGGTATGTGTAAATGTCATGATACCAAGGATCATTGGGACCAACGATTTCACACACGAAATCTGATTCTGGTACCTCGAATGTGGGCACAAGTAGCTGCTCTATCAGGAATTCATATTTTGGAGCATTGTTAGGGATGTCCAGTAGGGACCCAATTTTTGCCATGGCGTCTACTGCTCTGTTGTTGGCTCTAGGAATCTGCTCAAATGTGATTTCGATGAAGGATTCCTTTAGAGTCTCCACCAATTTCTTATATGGAGTGAGCTTGTTGTCCTTGGTCTGATATTCATTATTGAATTGATTTATGATCAATTGGGAGTCTCTGTACACTTTGAGAGCCATGATGTTCCACTGCACTACTATTTTGAGACCTATGGTTAAGACCTAGTATTCTACAATGTTATTAGTGCAAAGAAATGCCGGTTTGTATGACCTTGGTATGCAATCCCCTTGTGGGGTGATGAAGAAGACACCAGCTCCTTAGCCATGCTCTGTGTATGAACCATCAAAGTATAGCTTCCAATGGTTAGCAACGTTGAGGTTAAAAATGGATTCATCTAGAAACTCTAAGACAAGAGGATTCTCAAAATAGATAGGTGCTTTTGCCAGTTGGTCTCTGATAACCTGACCCTTGATTGCTTTTCTCTCCACATACTCGATGTCAAATTTTGATAATATCATTACCCATTTTTCCATTCTTCTCGTGAGCATTGCCTTTGATAGTAGATACTTGAGGGGATCAATTTTGGTGATGAGCTTTATCTTGTGTGCCAACATGTAATGTCTAAATTTTTGTGATGCAAACACTACTGTGAGGCATGCTTTCTCAATGAATGAATAGTTTAGCTCATGACCAACCATTTTCCTATTGATATAGTAGATAGCCCTTTCCATTCTGTTTTCATCATGATGAGCCAAGAGAGCCCCAAGGGTTGCTACTGTTGCAAACACATATAAGATCAATGGTTTCTTTGGGATGGGTGGCATTAAGACTAGTGGTGTCAGTAGGTATTCCTTGATTTTGTTGAATGCCTCTTTGCACTTGGTATCCCATTTGTACGCTACTCCCTTATGGAGTAGGTGAGAGTATGGATTCTATTTATCCACCAATTGTGCTATGAACCTCCTAATGGATTAGAGCCTACCTTGGAGACCTCTCAGTTGTTTTAATTTCTTTGGTGCTTCCATTTTGAGGATTGCTTTCACTTTTGTTGGATTCACCTCGATACCCCTCATTGATACTATATATCCTAGTAGTTTACCTGATTGTACACCAAAGATGCACTTCTTAGGATTTAGTCTAACTTTATATTCCTCCAGTCTATCAAAGATAGCACTTAGGGTTGCTATGTGATCTTGTCTCTTTCTTGACTTAGCTAGAATGTCGTCAACATAGTCTTCGACTATTTTATGAATCATGTCATGGAATATCAATGCCATGGCCCTTTGATATGTTGCTACTGCATTCTTTAGGCCGAATGGCATCATGTTCCAGTAGTAAGTCACCCATGGACAAGTGAAAGCCGTCTTATGTTGATCTTCTCTTGCTATCATGATCTGATTGTATCCAGAAAATCCATCCATTAGTGATAGCATCTCAAATCTCTGAAGTCTGTACAGTTTCTAATTGTTTCGTCAGGCTTTGAAATAGGTACCAAGTTTGATACACATTTTGGATAATCTATTGGTCATATGAATCCTGCATCTAATATCTTTTTTAGCTCCGTTTTGACCAATAAGGTGATCTAAGGATGCATTTTTCAAAGCTTTTGTCTGATAGGCTTTTCTTTTGGATACACTGCTAAGTGATGAACCATATTCTTTGGATCAAGCCCTGGCATGTCAATATAACTCCATGCAAAGTTTATTTTCCTTTCCTTCAGGAATTTTGTTAGGAGTTCTTGCTCTTTTGATAATAGTCATTCCGCATAGAATGTGATATGCAGGGTCTCCTCTATTCCTAAGTTGACAAGATTGCATTTTTCAGCTAAGACTGCTGACTTTTCCTGATGAATAGGTCTTAAAGGAGGATTGAATCCTTCATCCTCGGGCACCTCAAAGAGGTTTTCACTATTGGATACATCCTTTCTTTTTACTTTTTTCTTGTCAGAGAGTGCCAAAATGTGGTTTTCACTCAAGGACTTGGATATTATTCTTAGTTTCTCACTTTTGCGAATGAAGGATACAATCGTTTCCCCATAATAGGCATGTGTGTCCAACTCCATTATAAAACTTGATTTGTGATCCCCATCTAGAATATTGTCCCACAATCCCATGAATTTTGAGAGTGCCTCATCATTTTTCAATGTATCAAGAATTAGTGGTCCTTGTTGGTCATAATTGATGAGTTGGGGATATACTAAATAGATCTCATGATTTTGATGATTGGATTTGAAAGATAAGGTACTAATAATGCAAAGGATGGTATCCTAAAATAACCTAGGTAGATTGGTCATGGTATCCTCGTCATCAATACTAATATAGGCCTCAGTTATAAAGTTATGTATGTCTCTACCTATGGATGTTGATGAGCATACTTCTGCTGCTATTGGCTAAGGAGAAATATTAACCATTGTAACTGAAGGACTTCAGCCACATATGGTTATACTCAGAGGGGTACATCTAAGGCCAAGATTTGTTATCGATCAAGTCTTTGGCATGATAGGTATTATGAGCCCATTGTCATTTTGTCCTAGTCTTTGATTTCTGTCATAGCCCATTGCAAGCATCATTTGCAAACCCTTGCTTCCATTATCCATTGGTAAATTTGGTACTGGTCTTTCATCTTGATAGAGCATGTGTGATGGATCTTCCTCAATAACCTCTTGGCCAAGGTCTCCCCAGCTTGTGAATTCAGGATAGTCTTTAGGAGACGTTTGTGATGTGGAAGCTTGATTTTCTTGTGGACGACACCATGATCTAGGAGATTGTGGTAACTCTCCTACCACAACCATCATCATGGATGATGAGCTTAATGTCAGAAATTGTGGGAATGGTGGGAGTGGCGGGTGTCTTTCTCATAGAAGTGGATGTGACAGTGGCAGGATCGATGTATTGTGTGGATGGGCCCTCATCATTTTTTGGTACTTGGGGGATTTTGTAATATTTTTCTTCAAGATTCTTGCAGTATGAGAAAGGTTCAGGATCTCCATGGATGGTAACCTCTTGTCCATTATGTGTGAATTTCACACATTGGTGAAAATTTGATGCTATGGCTTTCATCGCATGGATCCATGGATGTCCTAAGAGGATATTATATGGTAAGTCAAGGTCTAAGACTTGGCAAGTAGTTTCCATGATGGTAGGCCCTACTTGAATAGGGAGTTTAATTGTTCCTTGAGACATTCTTTCTTGCTCATCATATGCTCTTATCATGATGCCCTTTCCTTAGTTGAGTCTCATGCAACTGTTTGTAGTGTGGCCTTTGATTTTATGAAATTCACAAAGTTGATTCTCATTATACCAAGGAGGTTTGACATCGGGTTCTTGGTAGTTCTCGATTGTAGGCGGTTTGATGAGTTTTTCATGATGTCTTCAAGTGGTTCCCCCAAAGTGGTGTATTTTTGTTTTGGATAACTCTTGCATTGGGGTGGTTCCCTTTAGTCATTGAGATTATTGATGGTTGGATTGTTGTTTGGTTGGTATGTTGTGTGATGAGTGTTTTGGTGTTGTGTTTGGATTTGTGGTGCGGGTGTGTTTTGGCAAGGACCACTAATGACCACCTTGGCATCAGTGATACCATCATTAGTAACATTTTGTTTCTTGCCCATGTGTGAGGTTTATCATTGTAATTGGATGGTGGGTGGTTGTTTTCTTATTCGGGATATGATGTTGAATCTGCAGGTTGAGTCATGAGGGCTCTTTTGATGCTGAGTGCCTTGGGGATCAATTGATCATATGTGGTGATGCCCTAAACCTTGAGATGAAATTCCAAGCGGCCTTCAAGGTTGGCTATCATGGTGCAAAATTTTTGTTCTTCTGGCATGGTCCACTTGCTCTGATTGGCCTTGGATCACCATCATTGTAGGAATGAAGCAAAAGATTCATTCTTTCCTTGTTTCAGAGCTGAGAGTTCTAGACTAACATCCATTGCAATGTTGCATGCATAGTTTTTAATGAATGCATCTATGATTTCTTGAAATGTTCTAATGCCTGATGGTAGATGAGAGAACCATTCCATAGCATGGCTTTCCAAACTCCTAGGAAATAGCTACATCAGATAAGTGTCGTCATATGCGACTTCCATGCAATGAACTTGGAATTCCCTGATGTGATCTTCAAGGTTTCCCGTCCCTCAATATTTGTCAAATTTTGGGATTTCAAATCCCTTGGGGAATGGTTTCATCTCTAGGATCCTATCAAATGGATAGGGACACAAGTTTCTTTGTGTTTTCGTTGTTCGTCTAGATTGCAGATCGAGCACTTGTTGTGAAAGTAACCTGATTTGTGTTGTCACATCATTTTGTGGATCAGGGGGTGGGATGAAGGTTTTTTGAGGTGTTTCAATCATGGTTTGGATGGGTGGGTTGGTTGGTGTGTTGTTCAATGGTATCTGTATGTTTTGCCGAGTGAGGTAGGCTTCCACCTACTTTTGTATGAACAATGCTTGTTGTTGATCTTGTTGTTGTTGTGCTAAGATTTGTGCTTGTTGTTGCACTTGTTGTTGGGCTAACAATTGTGTTGCTTCTTGTTGTTCCTGATATTGCTTAAATGCTTGCTGATATGCTTGTAATTGTGTTGCTTGTCTTTGTGCAAGAAGTTGTGCTTGATATTGAGCTTGTTGTGCCTGATATTGAGCTTACACTTGTTTGGCTTATGCTTGTATTTATTGTTGTTGTAGTAGGTTTTGCATAGCCTTTTGTGCTTGCAATGCTTGTAATGCTTGAGCAGCTTGGGCAGCTTTTTTTTGTTGTTGTAATAATACTTGGGCTTGTTGCACTTGTAATGTGGCTTGTGCTATTTGGGTTGCTTACATAGCTTGAGCAACTTGTTGAGTAGCTAGTTGTTCAGCTTTTTGTTTCTGAACTTGTTGGTATCCTCTTTGAAAAGCAGCTTGCAATGTTGCATCGTATTGGCTTGATGTTGTGGAAGTTGGTGGTGGTGGGGGTGGAGGTGGATTTGGAATGGTATTCATGAGGGTGGTATTGGTGTTTTTCATGATGGATGGTGTTGTTGATGTGGTTGGTCCTTGAGCGACCATGCTTTGTGATGTTAAGGGGGTGTTTGATGATGTTGTAATTGTTTGTGTATTTGTCGTCTGTTGTTGCGATATTAATGAAAATTTTTGAGTGTTTGGTAAAATGTTTTGGTTGATATTTGGGATGGTCATTTGATTGGTATTTGGTAGAGGGGAAGCCCTAAACCAAGGAGTGGTGTGGATGATGATGGTAATGGTGGAAGAGGTGGAAATGTGAGGGGTATCAGTTCTTGTGAAAATGTTGTGGTGTCAAAGATGCCCCCTAGTCCAAAAATGTCTCCTTCCTCTTGAGAATTTGTGAGGAGAGGATTTTGAGGTGTTGCGATAAAAAAGGATGATGATGGATCACGATGGAAAGTGAGAGGAACATTCTTTTGTAGTGGGTTTACCAGTATGTTTTGTTGCAAGGTGGTATTTGCATCCAAGTTTTGATTATTAACAAGGGGATGTGCTTGAAGAGCTTGGAGAAGTGTATTTCCCTTATTAATGTTGGGTTGGGTTGGAGCAATAGATGTCGTGATTTGCGAAATGTTTTTCATGATGCTTTGGGATGGGGGTGTAGATGAGATGGGAATGGTGGATGAGATTGGAGGAAATAATGTCTCCACTATGGTACTCACGTCAAAATCCAAAGGTATTTTGGCCCCTTGTTTCGCTAGTTCAAGCATGTATAATGAAGGGTTGAGCCTCATCATGATGTTGATGATTTTATGGTTTTCAGGATTTTGTAGCATTTCAGTCATTTTGTCATGAGTCATTCCAAAGGTAAGATCTTCTCCTTGGTTTTCCTCTTGCGGATTTTGTGATGATGTCAGAAGGTTAATTGTGAGAGTTCCAGACCCAATGGGACTCATTTTTGGAGTGGTTTGACTTAAATCACTTGAAGCAGGTGTTTCTTTGTTGGTTTCCATGCTCTTCTTGTATTGAGATCTAGTTTGAACCATAAAAAAAGGATCAATTTTTAAGAATGGGAGATGAATCTCTTGATTCTTTGGATTGACCTTTATTCTTTTGTCTCAAAGTAGAAGATTTTAGGATATCTCGAGGATCGAAAGTGATATGATGATGATGTAAAAGATGGATGATGTGGATGTTATGATCTTTTGGTAAATCTTGAAGGAGATACTAGGCTTTTAGGACTTTTGGATATGTTTCAGATTTTGATTTTGGATTTTGAACAAATAGACCCTAAGATGTTTGGATGATTATCTAAGGGATAGATTTGATCAAAGGATGATAATTTGAATATGTGCGGGAAGAAGGATGCATCTATCCACACTTATCCAAACAAGATGATAGTTTCACTAAGCATATGAAGAAGGATTGATCTACATATACTAAGCTAAATGAGATGGTTTTGATAAATTTTGTCTAAGTATATGCAAAAGAATGCATCTACACATACCTAGCCAAAGGTGATTTTGATAATGTTTTCAAGGATTTAGTCACAAGGATTTTGATTATTTTGATTTTTCCAAAAAAGCCTAGTATTAAGGATGATTTCAAGATTTTCCAAGAGGTGATTTGTGAGATGATGTTTGTTTTCATGTTTGAAAGGTGGATGAAAAATATTTTGATTTGCTTTGATCCTAAGATGAACCTAAAAAAAGACACTTTGTTTGCCTAGACCTAGGTATTGAAGAACAAGCTTTTCTCTAAACAAGATGTTCCAATTCTCTGAAAAGATTTGGGTTTTGGCAGTAATAGAATGAATACAAACTAGGATTGTTCCTTGAAGCCTTCTTGTAAAAGTTGAAAAGTAGTCTTTGTCTGACTTCGTATAACATAGAGAGACGTTCTTGATGGGCTATTAGACTAAGGGCTTTCACCTTTGGTTTCTTGATCTTGATTTTGCGTGAAATCATTGGAAACACATGTGTGGGGCCCAATTGTTTTTAATCTTTGCTTAATGGATTCTCTTTACCACAAACACACTCTTGATTATATTTCAAACTAAATGTCCAATGTCTCATCTTTGTCTCATTTCTCAAGGTACATTATGTGAAACTTTGATGAATTTAAGGCAAGGGTTACCTATTGTTTAACTTTAGTGGGAAAATTGAGATGTAAATTCAATTTCTTAGAAACCTCTAAGGATGTAATCCCAAGGGCAAGCACTATGTTTTCAAATGTTTTCGAATAAAGCACTATGTTTTCAAACCAAGAACAAGTACGAACCCTATGGATGTGTAAGGAAATATTTGTTGAATCCCCACTTGGACAAGTCCAAATATGCTTATCTTTAGCAAATGGTTATATACTTGACCCCACTGGCTCCCCTCCACGACACTCACTTATATGGGGTAGCCAAGCATCAACACCCATGAAACTCACATGGCATGTTTTCCATTTCTACTAAAAGATTGTAAAAGTGTGGGGCGGCTTCAGAATGACCATTCTTGCACCAACTAATAGATTAAGGATTTTGGAAAATTCTAGCACATGGGTTTTAGTAAGGACTTTCCGTTTGTAGGAGTTGACCCAACGTGGCAAGAGTCCCCTTTCGGATCCATCTTGTTGGATTCAACCATGTGATATTGACATTTCTTCCAATATCCACATTTATATCCCGGCTAGAAATACTCTTGGCTTTAGAGTGTTACCGGTTGAGTCATTCCCTTGGGTGAGTACTTTTTCCCCAAGGTAGGACCTCTAGGATAAACAAAAGAAAGAAAAGAAAAAATCCATAACTCAATCAATCTTTAACGACTCAAAGAAAGAGAATATACGCGATGATGCTCTACTCACACTCGCACAAGATGTTCAATTTTAAACCCAAATGGAAGTGTGTATGGGAAATTATTAACGCAACATAATGTCACCAAAAGCCTTTTGATTCTCAAGAGCGCTGTGAGGTGCAAGAGAAGCACATACGTCTTTTGATGATATTACTTTTTGTAAATAATTACAAAACAATAAAGTCACAAATTCATTTTATCCTTCAAATCAATGATTTGATTCATTTTTTAAAACACCAATGTCAAGTGTGAAGTTGCTTGTTTAATTTTAGCCCAAATTGAAATCTAGTAGGTGTCTAAGTTTCAATTTTAACCCTTTGCAACGAAAAATTGAAGTATTCTTTTTAAACCCAAATGAAAATTAATGTCCTAAGAACGAAAAGATGACAATTTCATGAAAAATGTTTAAACAAACACTAAAGTGTTAAATAACACTTTAATCTTCCCAAGACATCATCTTCGTTTCTCCTCCTTTCATTTTCCTTCTTTTTTTTCCTCGTTTTCGTTGTACCTTCTTTGTCCTTGCTTTCCTTTCATTAGCCTTTGTTTTCTTTTGTACCTATTCCATAGTGGATTGGTGTCAAATGTGCAGATGACCCTTTCCCAATCCTTGCTCAACAGCTGAAATGATGCAAATGCCAATATGATGAAGAGAAAAATCAGTTCTTAAACCAAGAGAGTGACTTTGCATAAGTTGTAGATGGATTTGATGAAGAATGAGGTCTTTATTTATAGATTTTCTTGATGTGAGATTGGCCAAATGGGTGAATGTGGGACTAAATGTAAACCAATGAAAGGATGACACTTGTCAAGTTGCCATAGGTTGAAGGATGTGCAAGATTTGGGAAATGTGCCCAAGAGAGAGAGTAAATGCATTGTTGGAGGGACAAGTCAACTTGTGATCATTTTCAAATTTGAGGGAATATTCTATTTTTTATGCCAAGTTGATGAAAAATAAGGATTTAATAAATCAATAAATTGATTTATTTGTGCAAGTGGCAAAATCTAGAGAATCCAAGTGGTTAGGATTAGCATTTGATCATTGTTAGGTTATCTTAATGATGATTAGGTGAGTTTGAATTTTATGACTTAAATATTTGATTTATTTAAATCAAAAAAGGATGAAATATGCATTTGGAGATTTAATTAAATAAAGTTTGGTTTATTTAATTAAAGGAATGATGTTTGATTTATTTAATTTAAAGGTTAATGTTAAAGTTTGTTTAATTTTAAATTAATGACCTTAGGAGATGGAAATTAATGAGATTACTTGATGAATGGATGAAGGTGAACTTGATTAATCGATGAATGGACCTAATGCATAATGCTAATTTTGCGTGTCTACAATAATTATCAAGATATTGTCTTGTAACATTGGCCAAGCAAGGAAATCAAAATGGGTAAGATAAATGAAAATGTGTAAGTACTATTTAGCTATGTTAAGTCTTGTCCATTTGCTATCACTGACTAGGTCTAGTTATGGTTGTTTGACTACACTTTCTTGTATTGCCAATAATTTTTTGACTATTAATGTTGACATATTCTTTAATATTCACTTTCTATTATTTTTATCTCTCAATATTCTTTAATGACTCATTATTTGTGTTGAAAATGTCCTTTACTAAAGGTCACAGGGGTATGTGCAGGATCATGATGGGCCAAAAAGTGGCAATATGATGGGTATTTGTAGGGTATGTGGTTGATGACATTTTTTTTACCCAAAATTGATGAAATGAAAAGGGTTTTTAAAGGAGATTATCAACTTTCCACCAATATAAAATATGGTTTACTTTGAATTTAATAAATAATTATTATTCATTTCTATTTGAATTACAACTAAAGTGTTGATTGATAGGTTGATTGAAAAAAATCTATAGCTTTCAAACGGTATCACATTTTTTGAATCCAAAACATGGATCACATTCTATGCTTCACATACTATAGGATTAAAAAAAGAGAAAATGAATTTCGTGAAGTTTTGACCAAGTTAAGGTGGTCATACATATGATTTTTTATATTTTTTAAAAGTTGTAATAAAAAAATAATGATTAATTATTTATTTAGAAAAAAACTACAAATAAATATGCTTCACATCTAGACATGAGCCCTCTACTTATCTCTAAAATCTTATAAAAAAATATTATCATTTTATTGTGGTTAGGGTGGTTAGACAGACACCTATTTCTTGTTTTTTCCCTGAAATTTAAGTACTACTACATTGAAATTTCAAATTTTCACCAAATAGATTTAAAAAATAAAAAATAAACCTTGTAGTTTAGAAACTACATCAAATAAATACTAAAAATTCTATTCATACATATTTTTGAAATAATATAGATAACTTATTCAAATTTTTACGTCAAGTTGCCTAACTCGGATTTTTGTAAATTTTTTGCCACTTAATGGCCTATTTTTTCCATGATGATCCTGCACATACCCACATCATTCCCATTAATCAATATTGTATGGCGTTGGAGTGGCCATATCTATTTTAATGAGCTTTTACTTTTAGTATTCATCCCATTCAATAATGGAGGGCCAAAAGTATATGCTTCCACACTTTGTCTACCTTTCAAACTAATAAAAGACGTGAGAACTTAAATAGTCCATATGGTTGATGGGAGCACTCTTGCTGCCACTGTAGTATTCAGTCCCATTACAAAAATGGGAAGTTTTATTGTCAGTCTATTATTATAAGTGCTAAGTGTTAAAAATCATAGACTAGAAGTTGTTAGTGTCATAGGAGAATCTTTGTCCAACTGTTTTTCTAAATTTTTTTTGGATAAAACTGTTCCAAGCATAGATTAAAAAATCAGAGGCAATGATTCTTGCTTCTGTCCCATTTAAGGGACATTTTTTGAACTAGAAAAGCCTATGGTGGTTTAGTAATGCAAAAGAGATTATACCGAATCTTGTTGTATCAACACCTAATCTTAACATGTAACAATTGCAAAGAAATGCAAAGTCTTCCTCATTGAGTTTCTAGTTAGAGGATTTGTGAATGGAACCACTAGTACCTCACTGTGGATTTTTCATAGCAAGGGCATGAGGAACTATTGTGGAAATGTTCTCCATAATGGCTTAGTTAAAAATCAACGACTTGAGAAAAATATTTTAACTCCAAAAACAAAGGAAGAAGATCACAATGTTCTAATATCTCTTGAAGCTCGATAGTTGAACAAGGGCTAATGACAAGGGATGAACTAAATGAAGTATTGGGAAAGGCCTTGGCACTCTTTTAACATGGGAATGTTTGCATAAAGAATTAGTGGCATTGGAATTGAAAACTCACAAGCATATTTGAGTTGAAGAAAGAGGGCATTGAACTTGAACTTGAAAATTCATTTTGAAATGCTTATTGTAATAAGTCTAGAGCATCCATTCACTACTTTTATTTTATTTTTAAGGCCAACTAGATCAGTTTGGGTTAAAATCAATCATTGTTTTGATTTCTTTTGAATTTGGACTAAAATTGAACATTAGAAAATTACTAGATTTTGATTTTGGGCTTAAATTGAACAAAACAAATTCACACTTAGCTTTGGGTGCTTAAAATGAATTCACTTCTAGATTTTAGGCTTAAAAAGAACTTGTGTATTCATTTGTCTTGATTTTTTACAATTTGTGTCATTCAAATGCATATGCACTTCTCTCACGTCTCTCAATGATCTTAAGAATCAATATCATTCTAGTGACATTGGTTGTCTAAAATTTCCCACACATTTCAAATTTGGATCTAAAATTGAACAATCATGCAAGTGTGAAGGAAAGGCATGTGTGTGTTCCTTCCTAGTGAGATCTAGGTGGTCAAACTACAAATGTACTTCTTCACTTTTGTTTATCTTTAGAGAGTCTACCTTGGTGGGACAAAGTACTCAAACCAAGAGATCGACCCAAGTGGTAACGAGCTAACACCAAGCTCTTTTGAACTGTTATATAAATTTGTGATTGCAAGGAAAGTTTGCAATCGATGGGAAGAAGTACATGAAAACTCTCCCCCAGTATCTTTATGATGTGTAAATCCCTTCTTCTAAGGGTTTGGAGACCTCTTGATGGAGTTTATCATTGCACCCCCTGAACCAGATGTCCTTACTACAACCCTTTATTTAAAAATCCAAAAATCCTTAATACTTGTCGGTGAAAGAATAGTCATTTAGAAGCTACCCCACATTTTTACTATTCAAAGTAGAAACAAAAAAATCCTTAAGGTCTTTGGATCTTCAGGATTTTGAGATTTGGTGGTCCCAAGAAGTGTGTGTCGTGCAGGGGAGCTAGTGTCACCAAATCTCTAATTCTTCACTTCATCTTAGTGTTTGGAGGAATTCTAGTGGAGTCTCAACAAAGTATAGCCATTTATATCCTAGGATTGTGCAATTTTTGAGTAAGTCAAACACGTTGCATGGATCTCAAACATTGAAACAAACATCATCAAAATTTTAAACCCTTTGAAAAGAGTAAATAACCTTGAAGGGTCCAATTATTACTGCTTGTCCCTAGGGATTTTATCCTTAGAGGCTTCTAAATATTTGGGCCCATATCTCAATTTACTATTTTCAAAGTCAACTTAGGGAAACTATGGCCTTGACTTGTTGATTTTCACATAATGGACCTTGTGGAATGAAAAAGAGCTAATACATAGACATTTAGTTTGAAATTTAAAGAAGATGTGGATGTGGTAAAATAAATTCATTAACCAAGATTAAATCAATTGAACCCCACACATGTGCTTATTATCTTTTGTCTTATGGTCTTCCAAGCAAAACATTGGTCTTTTGGTTTTAACTACTCATAGGGTAAAGCATGCTCTTCACTATCTTAGTCTTGAAAATAAGGTCCCTCTTAGGATCATTTAGGATCAAATCAAACACTTCATCCATCCAAAACATTTATCATCTCCATCCCACAAATAACTTTAGATGTTTGGAAACATCATTATCTAGACTTGGGTACATCATTAAACCAAATCAAAATCACCTTGTTTAGTTAAGAGTGTGAAAATGCATCCTTTTTCAGACTTCTAGTTAAATTAGATCCTCTTTGAATGAGTTTATCCTAAAGATCACATCTAACATCTTAGGGTTTACGAGTTCATTATCCAATCAAAACATCAAAATCAAACTATAAGTCTAGTATTCCCCAAAGTTCTTAAAAGTTGAAACACCCATATCACTCACCCTTTCATCTTTCATCTCATCATTGGTCATAAATCCCTTAGATGTCAACAAGGTCAAAACACAAGAAAAACATGGAATATAAACTTGATTCATACATCATGAGTGATCTAAGTTAACCAAACTATCAACACCTTACAATACCAATTGGCTATCAAAACTCACATTTATACTTGATCCATACATGGGGTCATTATCTCCTACAAACCTCAATTATACAATAAATGTGAGTATTCCCAATCTAAATTTTGGAACACATTTCCCTATGATGATTTAAATAAAATTCAAAAAGTTCTTACAAATCTATCATCCAAATGATAAATACATGAGTATTTAACAAGACAACATTATCCCATCCAATCCATACATGCCAAATGTTAATATACCAAGTGAAAACTTATCAAACATGAACATATCAAATACACACTTGGTGAACTATGCGATAGATATGTTTGCAAATCAAACCAATATTGTTCAAAATCTGAGCAATATATTGACAACTCAATGTATTGATCCAAGTCAAGGTTACCTCATTCAAAATAAAAGATAGCCAAATAAAAGAAATATGTTTCCCAACCATAACATTTTTCTATGGAGGCTGGATATCAAGATCAACAACATCAACAAAAAACCCAATCACCACATCTCGAAGATCAATCACCACATCTCCAAAATCAATGACCATAAAGTTAATTTAAATTACTAATATCACAAGATAACAAATGTGAATACACTCCTTTGGGAGAGCTAATTGAATTAGCATTAAAAATCTAGTTAGTTAATTTAGCATTAAAACAAAGTTAATATTAAATTATGATGATCAATTTCAAGAAATGCTAACATCATTTGATCATATGGTTGAAAACATTGACCATATCTCCACCACAATTGTTGAGGATAATAATCAAGATCTATCCACCAATAAGCACCTTAAAGATGTTTCTACCCCATCCAATGATTGAATCGACATTCATCAAGAGTCACTTTTCAATCATGATCAAAATTCACCAATAATATCCAACAATGGTCTATTTCAAGGAGTGTTAGAATTATTTGATCCTATTGACATTATCAAAGATCCATCCACCAATGATCATGATGAGAATGTCTCTACATCACCTAATGAGTTAGAGGACATATGTCAAGAGTGTATTCAAAAGCATGATCAAAATCTAGCAATTGTCCTTTCCAAGGCATATTGACATCCTTTGACCTCATGGTTGTAGATATTGAAGGAATCCTCAAATCAACACTTGATCCAAATCTACTCAAAGGATATTGAGCCACCTCCTATTCCTTATGATGATATCTAAAAACCCTTTATAAGCAATCCATCCTTTGAAATTGACCCATATCAAGAACTTGATCCAAAATACATTGAAAGCAATTCCAACATTAATCAAGATCAAGAATTTGTATCTCCACAATACTACAATGATCTAATGGGCAGTCTCCTATCTATACAAGATGTCACAAATAATGATCATATCCATATGGAACATACTCATCCATCTATCTATGGGATGCTTTCTTTAGATGGACACATAGATGATCTTCATTCAGATCATGGTTCCTCTACTCTTGACATTATTACAAAAGAACATGAGGTTATTGATTCCTATAGTCAGGCTAAGTTGTTAATATCAGGATCAGATATATCCCAAATTCAGATTGAGGACATCATGTATAAAGATATCTGACATTATCCACTCAAGGAAACAAGTCAAATATAATATGATATTCCAGAGCCAAAAAAGAAACAAATTGAAATAACATCATTTTTAGTGGTTAGTTATCAGAGAATGCTTGCTAAATAAGACATCTCAAAACATGTAGAATCGAAGAAGGAAGGTACTACTTCCATATTACTGGGGGAAATTTTAACTCAAGCAAACATCAACATAAGGTGCATGAAGGATCCTTATGGAGAAACCAATGCTAATACTACAACTGGCCACGTCATGAATCTTCATTGACCAATCACCCCATCCACAAATTGGGACCAACATCAAAAGAAAGATTTGAATCAAAGTACAAAGAAAATTATCAAAGAAAAAGAAGTTGGGAAGCATAATGGACAAATCAAATACTCATGGATACCAAAAAATATAAAGATAAATCATCCCTATCAAAATCCATCAGTCAAATAAATTATGGGAAAAAATCAAAAAGGGAAATGTATCCATCAAAGCCATCCACAAAGGAAAAAGCGGGATTTTCAAGCAATGTACAAAGTATATCAAGTAGTTGGTCCTAATTCCACACACACTTTCGTATCTACCCATCATTGCTCATCTTACCAGGTTTGGAGATTCAAAGGTTCCAAGCTATCAACCAATCCATCTCCTATTCCTAAACACACTCCACCATCCACTCCTCCATGCATGATATCCAATTTTCAAATTAACCATGTATTGGAAGCCACCCTTGATCATGAGGATTTATAAGTCATTCTATTGTGATGTTCCCACAAAGACAGAGTTAACTCTAGTATAACAAGTATATCATGAATCTCAAATTTTGCATTAAAGTGCATGTATCTTAGCAAAGAAACTTCTTCAAGCAGGATATCGATGGAACATTATCACAAAAGCATCTACATTGACACCACCAGGTGGTTCAACATGAGCTTAAAATATTTTAGAAAAAAATTAAAAAATTCACGAAAATAGTAAAGATAAAAATCATCCTCCAATGAAAATCACTATGGTGGCACTTTGGACAAGTACCATGATGAAAAACTGGTAAATAGGCATCATGTGTAGAATCAAGCATCTATGTGCACTAGTTTAGGTGAAAGCATCTCATCTCATCCATAATAAATCTATCATTTCATCCATATTATCCATAATAAATCCATTCATCCATGAACCATTTATCGAATCCATTTTCATCCATCTACATGCATCTTTCAAATTATCTTGATTTTGAAAAATGTTTGGTGTACACTTTACACTTGCTTATGGTTAACTTTTTGACTTGAGTCATTTTCATTGATCCTATCCTACCTAGCATTATCTAAGCCATGAAGCATTATCCAAATGAGAATTCTTTATTCAAACACCTTATCTTATCACAAGATAATCCTTGGCATCCTTTGCATGCTTACCATATCCATCAATCTATACGTCCATCTAAGCATCCACCCATGGGATTCCATAGATTGCTAGAAATTTGGGGTAGATATTTATATCTTTCTTTAGGAATAAATCTTGATCTATATCTTCCAACTTATATGGTGATCTAAACATTGAAAAATGTGAAATCAAATTGGTCAAAACACGTGTGAGCAAAAAATCCAAATCACTAGCCCATGGCATATTTTAACAAGAAGATTTTCCTTATAAAGCTTAATCTTTCATCAAAAACCAATGCAAACAATCAATATCAGTTGCATATAATGTTCACTTCAATGTCACATCAAATGATTCAAACCAATTTTGTTCCAAACTAAGATTCACCATCTTGATCAATCAAATCCAATCAATCTATCATCATCTCAAGGATATCCTTCTCAGTCCTTGTCCTGCTTAACACTATCCTTGAATTGTTGTGTATCCTCAACAATGTTATCATAATCAATCCATCAATCAAATCCAATTAATTTCAATCATCATCTTGGGATATCCTTCTCGTTCCTTGTGTTGCTTAACACTATCCTTGCATTGTTGTGTATCCTCAACAATGCTATCATAATTAATCCATCAATCAAATCCAGTTAATGCATCATCATCTTGGGATATCCTTCCCAATCCTCGTGTTGATTAACACTATCCTTGCATTGTTGTGTATCCTCAACAATGCTATCATTATCAATCCATCAATTAAATCATTCAAACTTAGCTTGGTTTTCAACAAAATCCCAAAATATATCATTGATATCATCATGCATATCCATATCCAAATTATCAAAATCATGCAAAAATGCAAAAACATCCAAAACATATCAAAATGGAAAAACACTTACTAAAACAAAAAACATGGTAGTCAAACTATGTGGTCTCTGTGTATATGACATAGGAAAGGATAATATTTGATCACCCCTTGAGGCCCCTAGGATAGGTCCTTAGGTTAGGTTCTTGGTCAAAATATTAAAAAACACAAAACATTGGAAAATTGGAAAATCAAAACATTTATTAAACATCTTGAAAATACCAAAAACTATGATATTGCTATCAGGATTCAACCGTGTAGTTTCGAGTCAAAAACTATGATATTGCTGAAGGTTTTGCAAATGGGGTAACAACTCAAGCCGGCTTAACCTTGGAGAAAACTCCCTAGTTAAGCGCGCTTGAGCTAGAGCAGTATCGGGATGGGTGACCTCCCGGGACGGACCAGTGCTTCACCTCTGTGAGCATCACCTAGATGTAATGAGTGCTAAGTGGACCATTTGCTATCATGAGAGATGGGTTCTTGTGAACCACTGCTCATGAAACATGGGTCAATGAGTTTGACTCGAAACTACACGGTTGAATCCTGATAGCAATATCATAATTTGACATGCTGTGGAAAAATACCTCCTACTTATCAATACCAAAAACATTAAAAAAACCTAGAAATCACCCATCCCATTTCACTTTCACCTACAATAAACATCCACTCACAATAAATTAATCATAATCTTCAACCAATTGAAAAACAATCAGAGACAAGTATAGAAAATTAAAAGTGAAAACTCAAATGTATAGGTCTTAAGTTTAGGTTAGTAGGTAAATAGGTTGGTCAACTCTTGGCATCAATATCCCATCATCCCATTAGTCTCAAAATTATCTGATAACATCGTGTCCTAGGATGCATCCTTCCTACAATGGACATCAACATCATACCTCATTGTAGTTTAGTATTGGATAGAGGTATGAAGAACATTGACTTGTTTTACTTGATCTTTTCTTGTGATTTATCTTATTGCACCAATTCCCATGACCTCTCGATGATGTCTATCTAAAAATATTTAGAGAGAAAAGAATAGGGCATTGATCATTATCTTTTGTCTGTTGTGCTTTTTGGATATTCTTGTAATATAAATTGGTGATACTTGCTTTGGTAGGTGTGTATGGAAGACATTTTGGATGTCTTGTTGACTATTACATGGTTAGGCTTTTCCTTTCTATTTTTTGGTCCAAGGTGTTTGAAATTTCTAAAGTACATCCTAACAAGGTTTTGTATGTCAGGTGTGAACATGAATACTCCTATCTATTTTTTGAGTCAAATTCCATCACACTAGATACCACACCATCCTAGTTGTTTGTACCTTGATGCAAAGTATCTAAGTGTGTTATCAAACATAAGGAAAGTTATGCTCTTTACATCCCTAATCCCTAGATAAGCAATACATCATCATCATTCATCATCATATCTAATAAAGTATCGGAAACTCATAGACTTGTCGTACTTCTGCATCTTCTCAAAATCAAGGGTTGATCCCCCTCATTGTTATTCTTTTATCTTTACTAGCAATTCTATGCAAGTGTTGAATATGTTTTTTTTGATATATCCTGAGGCTACCCATGGTGAATGACTATCCATACATCATCAATTTTTTCTACATCAAACATTCAAGATTTCTAGTCCTCTATGAGTTGAATTGATACTAGATCTTTATTGCAAGCTTGACCCAAAAATTGAAATTTTTTCCTGATCTCTCAAGGGGGCAGTGTAGCATCATACTTCATTCCGTTAGGGAAATAGTGGGGCATTCAAAAAGATCAAAAAAATTTTGAAATTCAATCTTGGAACATCAATCTTTGAACCAATGCAACTGATATGTTGCTTCAAAGAGGAGAAAAATGTAGACATGTAAATAGGCCTAACTAACATTATGAACCCAATTTTGTTTAATTATCATCAAATTCTTCTATTAATCAAATGAAGCATTTTATTATATTAATTCACCAATGTTCATCATGTTGATTTAAATAAATCAATCAAATCCCTAAAGTCATATCATCTGATTTAATAAATCAAATTATTTAAATTAATGTCAAATCCCCTAAAATTCCTCCAAGTTAATTAATTATGGATTAATTAACCCCTAATCCTAGTTACCCATCCTCTAGCTTTTAACTCCCCAAGAGTTAAACCCAACCCCTAATTAACTAACCCACTTGCACATGAAAATCAATTCTTTTAATTAACTAATTACCTCATTTATCCTCTCAACAGCATATTCTAGGGAATATTCCTTCATTAACTCCATTTATTTGACTTTCTTACCCAAAAATTTTCCCTTCAAATCATCTCAACCACATTCATTTAATTCCTCTTACAAATGGATTAATCTCTCTTACATCCCTTTTACATGTCAACCACATGCATTAACTATGCACATTCTCCAAAATGTGCTCAATCCTCACCCATTAGCATTGAGAGAAGCATCCCAATCTCATTGGCTCTCTTTTAGTCCCACATTGCTCCTATCTCTCCATTCTTCAACCCTTCAACCTATAAATAGAAGCCACTTCTACTTGAAATCCATCTACAATCTTATGCATTTTCACTATAGGCACTTACATCTTTATCACATCTGAATCTTATCAAGGGGGTGGGAAAGGGCATCCTTTCAACATCAAAGGATCACCACTCCCACTATGGGATAGAGTTTGATCTTTATTTCTTATTCTTTCACTTAGTTTCTTTGATTTCTTATTTCCTTGTTTGCATATGTAGCATGATAAAGCATCTCATAGGGATGCTTGTTTTGGTTTGCTTAAGTTTACTAACAATGCTAATGGTTGTTTTTTTTGATAGATTTTGAAAAGCATCTACAAACCCAAAGTGAGTGAGAAGGAAATTAAAGAGAAAGAAGTTGAGGGAGTGATTATTGAGATCCCTCATATTTTTCTAGGGAATTTAGTCATAGCTTGTCTTGGAAAAATAGACCCATTCTTCCTCACATTGATTATTGAGGGAAATTTTCTTAAAAAATGTATTATTGATTCTAGGGCATCCAACAATATAATACCATCCAATATTATGGAGGCATTAGGACTAACATTTTATAGTACCCATCACAAGTGTTATGCTATGGATTCAAGGGAAGTCCCTAAGACTGGTGTAATCATTGAGCTTCCTTATAGGTTAGTAGCTTATCCAAGGAAATAGTTTAAGATGAGTGTGGTGATGGTAGATATCCCATCCAATTATGGAATGTTGCTATCTAGAAAGTGGATTTCTTCTATGGGAGGTAGCATGTAGGGTATGTGTAGGATTATCATGGAAAAAATAGGCCCTTAAATGGCAAAAAAATTAGAAAAATCAGAGTTAGGAAGCTTGATGTAAAAATTTGAATAAGTTATCTATATTATTTCAAAAATGTGTAAGAATAGAATTTGTAGAAAATTCAATGTAGTTTCTAAACTACTAGGTATGTTTATAAAAAAAAAATCTATTTGGTGAAAATTTGAAATTTCAATCAAGTGGTACCTAAATTTGAAGAAAAAATAAGAAGTAGGTGTTTGCCTGACCACCCTAACCACAATAAAATGATAAAAAAAATTATAATATTTTAGATATAAGTAGAGGACTCATGCCTTGATGTGATGCATATTTTTTTGTAATTTTTTTCCAAGTAAATAATTAATTATGAATTTTTATTACAACTTTTTAAAAAATATAAAAAATTGTATGTCTGACCACCTTAACTTGGTCAAAACTTCATGAATTTAATTTTTTCTTTTTTTAATCCTATAGTATGTGAAGTATAGAATGTGATGCATGTTTTGGATTCAAAAAATGTGATACCATTTGAAATCCATAAATGTTTTTCAATCATCCTACCAATCAGGACTTTAGTCGTAATTTGAATAGAAAATGAATAATAATTACTTATTAAATTCAAAGTACAAAATAATTTATATTGATGGAAAGCTAAAAATATCCTTTAAAAACACTTTTTATTTTATCAAATTTGGGTAAAAAAATAGTCATCAGCCACATACCCATCATATTTCAACTTTTTGGCCCATCATGATCCTACACATACCCTGTAGTGTGACATGTCTAACACTACCTTCTCCATTGATGGCAAGAATGTCCAAATGGTTAGGGAGCCCAAAGTGCTACATATGCTAGAGCATGCTCCTAAAGATGATACAATTCTGTTTATAGACACTGATATTAATGAATTTAAAGTGGAAGAGTTACAAAGAGAATGTGATAGGATCCCTGCACCTATAGACCATGAAGTTGTAAGACTATCTGATAAGGATAGACTCTGGAAGATTTACTTTGATGATGTAAGCTCTAAAGATGGGTTTGGTACAAGAATATTGTTGGTCTCACATAGTGGCAATACATACAATTTTTCTTTCACTTTTTCCTTTGTATGCGCAAAAAATGTAGCAGAGTATGAATCCTTGCTACTAGGACTAAGGTTGGTTGAAAAACATGGGATAAAAAAGTTAATGGTAATTGGTGATTTTGAGTTGGTGATATCCCAAGTAAGATCTAGATACACATGTAAGAACAATAGGTTGAAGCAATATAGGAATGATGTATGGGATTCAATTTAACAGTTTGATGCATTCAGAATATATTGGATGGAAAGAGGATAAAACAGAGTGGTAGACTTACTTGAAAATATTGCATTAATATAAGATGATATAACTTTTGCAGGTATCTCAAAGGTTGAGGTTCAAGCAAGACCCTCAATCCCTAAAAATGTACATAATCGGAAAATTTTCAAAGATTCAATGAAGATATTATGAAGTTTTTGAAATGTGTTGATGAATATGAAGGCTAGGAGATTTATTTTGGTTCATTTGTTGAAAATGTAGATGGTAAGGATACAATATTTCAGAATGAGGTCATTCAACTAAAGAGAAACAAAATCCCCAAGGGCCTTGTAGCTTTAGAAAGAGTGTTTGATAGTTAGGATGAGAGAAAGGTTAAAACAACTACCACCCATTTAGAGGATTTGGAAGAAGTGAATTTGGGGACTAAAAATTCCCCTAAAAAGGTATATGTAGGAAAGAAAAAGAAACCAAAGATCAAGGCAATGTTGATTTCCTTATTAAGAAAATACATACATGTCTTTTCTTGGTCATCTGATGACCGAAAGGCATATAGAGAGGAATTATTACAACATTCAAAATTCCTCTGAAAGAAGATGCCAAGCCTTTTAGGAAAAAGCAAAACCAATCAATCCTACCTTAGCTCCTAAAATGGAAGAGAAATTGGTTAAGCTAAGAGATGATGGAATCATAAATCCCATTAGGAATTCTTCATGGGTGTCTAATTGCATGCTAGCGAGGAAGAAAAATGGTGATATAAGGCTATGTGTGGATTTTAGGAATATGAACATATCATCATTAAAGGAAAACTATCCATTGCCGAATATGGTAGTCATGTTGCATAAGGTAACTAGCTGTGAGCCATTATCAATGATGGATAGTTTTACTGGATACAATCAAGTGAAAGTGAAGGAGTATGAGCAGAATAAGACTGCATTCACTACTCCATGGGGTGCCTATGTGTATGTAAGGGTGACATTTGGTTTAACCAATGTAGGTGCCACTTTATAGAGGGCTATGGATGTATCCTTTTATGATTTTATTGAATTATTTATTGAAATCTACCAAGATGATTTTATAGCCTACTCCAAGAAGGAATAAGATCATTGCATGCACTTGGAGAAGATATTTATTAAGGCCTTCGAATATGGGATCTCACTGAACCCTTAGAAGTGTTCCTTTGGGGTTACTAAAGGAAATTTGCTAGGGTATATTGTGTCCAAGGAGGGGGTGAGGATTGACCCCAAAAGGGTAGAAACCATAGATAAGATTCCTCAGCCAAAGAATATTAAAGGCATTCAAAAATTCTTTGGCCAGATAAATTTCTTGAGAAGATTTGTAACTAGCTTTGTAGAAATTACAAAACCTATCTCCAAGATGTTGAAAAAAGGAGAAAAGGTGGTTTGGAGTGAGGAGCCTAGCTAGGAATTCAAGAGCATAAAAAAGGCTATTAAGGAGGCCCTACTTTTAAGGACTCCTAACTTTTCTAGGCCATTACAATTTTTTTCATTTGCATCATTTCATACTATTGTTGCTATCTTGTTACAAAAGAATGAGGGTGGTTTTAAAAAACTAATTTCTTTCTTTAGCAAGTCACTTCAAGCTATAGAGTTAAAATATGATTTAATGGAGAAGAAAGCATATGCACTTGTTAAGGTTGTAAATAACTTCAAGACTTACCTAGTTGGAGCTATAGTCATTGTTTATGCCCCAACTACAGCTATGAAAGACATCTTTACCCAACAAGAAGTCATGGGTAGAAGATGTTGGTGGATAAACATAATTCAGGAATTTAATATTGACATCTAGATAACCAAATTGGTAAGAGGCTAGGGATTGGATAAGTTAATGGAGGAGGTCAACCTGGATGGTAACCAAATAAATATAGGGGATGATTCTGAAAGATCATACATTTGTGATATGGAGTGTTGTGATTGGTATAAGGGTGTCATTTATTACTTACAAATAATGCAACGCCCTGAAGGATTGACAAAAAATGAAAAAAAAAACCCTTAAGTTACATGCCATTAAGTATGTGATTATACGAGGTGAGTTGTGGTGGAGAAACATGGAGGGTGTACTATTGAAATGTGTTGTTGAGACCAAGGCCTCTGAGTTGTTAAAAGAAATACATGTATGGTGCTGTATGTGGTGGAAATTATATGGGAAAAACTATTGCCCACAAAGTATTGAAGGCTAGATTCTAGTGGCCTATAGTTTTTAAGGTTGGATACAAATTGGTAAGAACATGTGATGCATGCCAAAGGTATTCTAGGAAACTAAAACTCTCACATGTAACTTGTCCCTTAGACTAATCATCGTGCAGACACCATTTCAACCCTCATTGGGTTATCAACATGAGGAGTCCCTTAAGTTAGTCAACCTTTAATAGGAGATAAACTTATTGTTAAGCTTCTAGAGGCTTGGGAAATTGGTGATTTAAGTTATGTGGCTTTTATAATTGATACTTGATTCCATTTTGTTTATGGTTGTGATCTTGAGTTTACTTTGAGTTGCATCATTTTGTTTAGGGAATTGAGTCATATGATTATAGCAAGATGGTTTTTCCTCGCGATAGTTCTTTTATGAGTTTAGAGTGCTTGTGGGTACAGCCCCTTTGATTTTGATGTATGTTGGGGGTTCTAGGGAGAGTGGCTCTATGTGGGCGCCGACGCACAAAGGGGTTGTCAAGATAAACCACGTTAGAGTTTGAGTAAAAAGTAAAAACCTAACTAATTAATTGGGGGATGGGTAGTTAAACATTAATAAGATAATTATAGATTCCTCATCTGCCTATTAGAGCTTTCATAGACTATAGGTGGCCGAGAAGGATGTGGTTGTGGTGCAGGAGCACCTATTTAATCACATGCCTCCATGAGGCCATATTGATTTATTTGTTCAATTTTGATGTAATTTTGATATTGTAATAAGGTCCAAGAGGCCACCTTTGTGGTGTTATTATGTCCTAGGATGTTATTCATTTCTCATATATTGTAAAAATTGTCAAAAGTGTAAAATTAGGTAGATGAAGTGTCATTAAGGTGTTTTGTCAACAAACTAATCAAAAGGTGGTTGAAAATAGTTGGTTTTGGTTGAGAATGTATAAATAAACCCTCCAAAACTCGAATTAGGGGTTGGAGACATCATTTTTGAAAATTGATGAATGGAGACCTCAAATTTTGTGCATTTTCTAATTTTCACATTGTTTCCAGATTGAAGTTGTGATTTTTACGGCCTGGTATGGACTCAAATAATTGAGTATCATATATGGATGGAAAGATCTCTATTTCTAGTTTCCAATTATTTTTGTCTAATTGAATTTTATCAAGTTTTATGGAAGATATGATTATTTTGGTGAGACTGGCTATTCTAACAATATTGTGCAGAATTTACAGTCTAAAAAAGTGTGATGGTATGGAATGTAAAGTCTATATTTTGGATATCAAATCAACTAGATTTTGTTACCATGTGAATCTACTTTCATTTGATTCAAGTCTCATCAAAATTCATTAATATGTGAATAATTTATGACCATTTTTGTGAGGGCAGGTCTGAACCCTACCTAGGTTTTGTAGTTTTGGGAAAATTACAATAACTATGTTTTCTTAAATCTCACCATCGCGATTGGCTTTATTATTCATTTTTTAGAAGTTATTAATGACTGTTCATGGCAATAAATTGTGGGTTGCCATAGTTATGTTTCCAATGTGATATACAATGCCTAATAACTTGTGTTATCAAAGATTGTTTTGGATTATTATTGAAGGTTTGTGAGATGTGTGTTGAATCCTCCTAGCTCTGCATCAGGTTGGCATAATTGTGATCTTGTCTTTACGAGAAATTCATAATTCTGCATGAGCCACCCTATGGAGTGATGCCTTGAGATAGGCAGTCAGGATAACCATAGATGGAGGCAACACCTTGTGTTAGGATGTCTAGATAATCCATGTAAGACAATGCAATGACACTCCCATCTAGCATTCCCTTTTAGTTGTTTTAATTGGAATCCTCTGGAAGTGGTTTATTGTTATGACTTGGTGTTAATTGCTGTCATGTTTAGGAATAGTCTTTGATGTTATGGTTTCCTTTATGTGTGAATTATCTTTCCATGTTTAGAGTTTAGTCTTGACTGTATCTTTTGATGTTCCTTGTTGGGAATCCTTTCTTATATACTCCTAGCACGGGGGTGGTCAGGTGGAACATGTTATGCACCTCGTTGGGTTCCCTATTTGTAGATGTACCTTTCAATGCAGAGTTTGTTGAAACAGATTGATCCAAAGTTATGTACTTCTAGATGTATATTTGAACTATTGTCATACCTTGCAAATTGATATGTAATTCTCCCATGTATTGGGTAGACGTATACAATTGTTTTAACCTTGGATAATTTCTCAATGAGATTTATTTGTAGAATGATGTACTGTATAATCACATTTTGTAATTCAAAATTTATCCATAGTTGTAAATATACTTGATGTTGTATTATGTTTGAGTAAATAAGTTCTTATTATTTCCAAGTTTTATTGGCTATGTAATCTTGTATAGTTTTCTATATGGTTCGTTCTTGTTTTAATGCTTACCTTTTATAAATGGTTAAATGGAGAAGTTATGTTAGAAGTTATGAAAGATACTTTTATCAAATTTTGCTATTGGGTAGATTATGTAATGTCACTTCGTGTACCCCAAGGGACTTAGGTGCTTAACTTGTAATCATAGTTATATTAGTTGCATTATTAAACATAGTATTTATCCTTTGTTTTATAAAAAAACAAATTGTTGCATTCTTAGTTGTCCTTTGGGGTTTGTGTGACAAGGCGTTACAAAACAAATAGGATTATTAGGATTCATCCTTGAGGATTTCTTCTTTAGTGGAACACATACTATTGCAATGACTTTTCCATTGCACCAAAAGATCGACCTATTAGCACCCAATACAAATGCTAGATTATACAAAATCCATGGGAGGTAGTTAATGTCACAAATCTGTGACAAGATGGACACACACCAACCTATCCAAGGTGACGAAGGCACCAACCTTTAGAAAGGACCAACTTTCCAACAATCCCCACTAGTGTGATCGCGAGATTTGAACTTGTGACCTTGCTCTAATACCATTTGTTGGCCCCACAGTTGTTATTGTGCCAAAAAGTTGACCTGTTATTGCTCGATATTGAACCATATATTTTAAGGGGTGTGAAATGTTATGACTCTTTTGCTCAATTAGGGTTTTTCACCTAAAGGAAATAGATAGATCCCACACCAAAATGTAGGTGGTTCTCTCAAACTAATGCAATTACAATGAAATTATACCTAAATTCAATTATCTAAATACAAAAATATTATAAAATTGATTGAAATTATTTATGCAAAATCTAAGAAATATGAAGTGTTTGAAAACATAGTGTGATATGTAGAAATGAACTAGAAACATGCACAAATGAAATTAGAACTTAATGAAATTGAACAAAATGGACCTAGAAATAGAATGTTGATGCTACAAGATTCTGGAATGCTACAAAAATCATTGTTGATGAGTAGTGGGATTCATTCACCACTGATGTCGAATCAGTCCTGCTTCTGTAAAACTTTGCAAAAACTGGTTTTTGAGTTTTGGGAACTAAAAACTGAACAAAACACCTTTTCTAGCCTAATAGTGGGATTCATTCACCAATGATGGTGAATCAATCCTCCTACAAAAAATTGCAAATTTTGAAGTCAACTTTGTTGGTCTAGATCTACATTTGTCTTCTTATCGGGATGATAGAACCAAATATGCAAACAACGGGTTGAATGTTGTCTCTAAGCTTGAATTAGGGTTTGGTTGACTTGAATTGCTTTGATGAATTTTTGGCCACTTTTCAACACCTATCTCTTTGAAAAATCTTCCTACAAGACCTGCAAACACAGATGTAAAGAAGGGAAAAATGGTTAAGGGTTAGAGTATACAGATTTTCCTTGGTCAAATCCCACTTTGATAATCAAACCCTTGATAAAGAAATGGAATGAAATAAGAAAGAAATGATGAATAAACAATATGCATGTTTCCTAAACTCACCAAGCCCTTGTTGTTGAAGTTTGAAGATATGTCAATGACTAATCCAAGATGCTTGATAATTTCTTGATTGAATGATGTTATGGTAGATTGAATGCAAGAATGTTAATTGATGATGAATGAGTGAATGGGTGAATGAGGGTTAAAATGGATGGAAAAAAACTTATTTATACACATTTATGCCCTAATTACCTAAAAATACAACATCACAGGATGACATAAGGTCTTAATGAATAAAAACCTGAAAGAAATTTTAATTTATTATAAATTTTGTGCCAAGAGGGACTCATTCACCACCCATAGCAAATGGGTCCCACTCAAGGCTTGCAACTGGGTGTTGAGAATTAAATTGCTTTTAATGATGTTTATCGGGTTTGTATTAAAAAACACACTTAATTAAGGCCTATAAGTGCATAAAGGGGCCAAATAAAGCATAAGAAAGGTGTAATTAGTGATAACAAGTTTAGAAAAGCATGAAAGTATGTTACAAGACTTTACAACACTTTAGAATAGGACTTGGTAAGGGATAAATAGAGAATATTTAGATGAATTATAATAAGAAGAGTCTAGAAAAGTGTAGAAATGTGTTACAACACTTCACAACACCTTCACAAGACATCATAATTTGAATATTCAAGACCTAATGTGAATGTATAATTTACATTTCAACCTTAAATCTAAGAAAAATAAGCCAAACATCACAAGAAAAAGACCTAAATGACCATGAAAATGTTGAACATCCATTTTTCTATGGCACAGATACAAATGCCAAATTTATACAAGATCCATAGGAGGCGGTTAAGCCATGACATGAATCTGTAGTGGGTTGGACAAGCACCAACCTATCCAAGGGGAAGAACGCACCAACCTTCAAAAAGCACCAACTTTCCAACATATACGCCATCTCTCTTTAAAATTTGAGGCTATCTACTTCTCTCATATTCTAAGGAATGAAATGTTGTAGGATTTTTCCTTGGTAAGTGGACTTTGGAGGAAATATATGTTTTGGAATGTGGCTTTGAGTTAAGGTTTGTGTCTTCTAATAAATCTTCTTAGCTTTTCTAATTGCTTCACAATGATCACATTACAAAGGAATAAAATATTTTTGTTCCTTCACCGATTATGATTATTTGTATTACTTTGAGATCTAATAATTTTAATATAGTGGAAATCCTTGTGGAATTTTTCATTTTTTATTTTAATCATAACCCTTACCATTTGAAAATCTAAAAGTTATAAAATATAATCTAGATTTCTATTTTTTTAATAAATTTTTTTGACCTAAAAAAATACAAATAAAGCACACGATTACAATCCAAACTAACTAGTAAAAATTCAAACTAAATTAAATGTCAATAATACCACTAAAACCTTTGAAATGTTTAAAAGGGTTGGATTTAGTCATATTTTAAAAAGAAGGAATTCTATTTTATATTCTATGTCATTTTATATGCCCTACCCCACACGCTGAAAGCTACTGCTTGTGGATTTTTTCCATTTTTACTTTAATCATAACCCTTACCATTTGAAAATCTAAAAGTTATAAAATATAATCTAGATTTCTATTATTTAATAATTTTTTTGACATGAAAAAATACAAATAAAATACACTATTACAGTGCAAACTAACTAGTAAAAATTCAAACTAAATGAAATGTCAATAATACCACTAAAACCTTTGCAATGTTTGAAAGGGTTGGATTTAGTCATATTTTAGAAAGGAGGAATTCTATTTTATATTCTATGTCGTTTTATACGCCCTACCCCACAAGCCCAAAGCTACTACTTGCGGAATTTTTCCCTTTTTACTTTAATCGTAACCCTTACCATTTGAAAATCTAAAAGTTATAAAATATAATCTAGATTTCTATTATTTTAATAATTTTTTTACCTAAAAAAATACAAATAAACTACACGATTACAATGCAAACAAACTAGTAAAAAGTCAAACTAAATTAAATGCCAATAATACCACTGAAACCTTTGCAATGTTTGAAAGGGTTGGATTTAGTCATATTTTAAAAAGGAGGAATTATATTTTATATTCTATGTCATTTTATACGCCCTACCTCACAAGTCGAAAGCTACTACTTGTGGAATTTTTCCTTTATTACTTTAATCATAACCCTTACCATTTGAAATCTAAAAGTTATAAAATATAATCTAGATTTCTATTATTTTAATAATTTTTTTGACCTAAAAAATACAAATAAAATACATGATTACAATGCAAACTAACTAGTAAAAAGTCAAACTAAATTATATGTCAATAATACCACTGAAACCTTTGCAATGTTTAAAAGGGTTGAATTTAGTCATATTTTAAAAAGGAGGAATTCTATTTTATATTCTATGTCATTTTATATGCCCTACCCCACAAGCTGAAAGCTACTGCTTGTGGATTTTTTCCTTTTTTACTTTAATCATAACCCTTACCATTTGAAAATCTAAAAGTTATAAAATATAATCTAGATTTCTATTATTTAATAATTTTTTTGACATGGAAAAATACAAATAAAATACACTATTACAGTGCAAACTAACTAGTAAAAATTCAAACTAAATGAAATGTCAATAATACCACTAAAACCTTTGCAATGTTTGAAAGGGTTGGATTTAGTCATATTTTAGAAAGGAGGAATTCTATTTTATATTCTATGTCGTTTTATACGCCCTACCCCACAAGCCCAAAGCTACTACTTGCGGAATTTTTCCTTTTTTACTTTAATCGTAACCCTTACCATTTGAAAATCTAAAAGTTATAAAATATAATCTAGATATCTATTATTTTAATAATTTATTTTGACCTAAAAGAATAGAAATAAAATACACGATTACAATGCCAACTAACTAGTAAAAAGTCAAACTATATTAAATGTCAATAATACCACTAAAACCTTTGCAATGTTTGAAAGGGTTGGATTTAGTCATGTTTTAAAAAGGAGGAATTCTATTTTATATTCTATGTCATTTTATACGCCCTGCCCCACAAGCCAAAAGCTATTGCTTGTGGAATTTTTCCTTTTTTACTTTAATCATAACCCTTACCATTTGAAAATATAAAAGTTATAATTTTAATATAGTGGAAATCCTTGTGGATTTTTTCCTTTTTTACTTTAATAACCCTTACCATTTAAAAATCTAAAAGTTATAAAATATAATCTAGATTTCTATTATTTTAATAATTTTTTTGACCCAAAAAAAATAAACAAATAAAAGACACGATTACAATGCAAAGTAAGTCAAACGAAATTAAATGTCAATAATACTACTGAAACCTTTTCAATATTTAAAAGGGTTGAATTTAGTCATATTTTAAAAAGGGAGAATTATATTTTATATTCTATGCCGGTTTATATTCCCTACCCCACGAGCCAAAGGCTACTGCTTGTGGGTTTCACTATTCCAAGAAGGTATGACACTATGAAAGAAACCTTAAAATCATCAACTCTTTACATGTTTAAGGAGGGAGTGTTGTCGAAATTATACTACAATAAACGAATTCTTGGTTTTAATGATATCCATAAGATTTCATGGGAGTCAGCCAACAATAATTTCATACAATTTTTTAATAGAACTTGTTTAGGATGACTGATATTCAGTCTTGACTTTTGAATCTTGTACGATGACTTTTTTGTTTTTTGGGTAGTCTCTTTTTTTTGGAAGAGAGCTGTGAAGGACAAATAAGGAAAAACGTGAGAAAACATACGATCTAGCTACGTGCTATAATTAGTAATCAATTAATTCACTTTCAATCCTGAGTCAAGAAAATCTGCCTTATGATTTTCATATAAAAGTGACGCCATACACAGTAAAACTTTTGATCTATAAAACACATGTTTAATTTCATCATTATTGATTAGTCTTCTTATTAGACGATATTTCATATCAATGTATCTTCTTCTTCTATCAAACACAAAATTATTTGATAGAGCTATAGTCAAATTGCTACCACAAAAGGTTTTTGTAGCTATTTCTTGCTCTTGTCGCCTATCAATTAAAATTATTTTCATCCATAATAATCAGCATGCTACTTGTTGAGGGACACTTCAATGCATCCCATTTTCTCCTAGATTGGGGACTCCCACTCATCATTCTCATTTCTTTCTTGATTTCCATAGTGGCTATATCTAGTTATTATTCATCTAAGGACCACCATATCCACAATTATCAACATTTAATAAAAAGAAAAATCAGATCCAAAATTATCAACACTACAAGAAGTCGCAAAGGAACATCACATGCAAAAGTAAAATACAAGATTATTTGCAATGTTTGAAAGGGTTGGATTTAGTGATATTTTAAAACGGAGGAATTCTATTTTATATTCTATGTCGTTTTATATGCCCTACCCCACAAGCCAAAAGCTATTGCTTGTGGAATTTTTCCTTTTTTACTTTAATCATAACCCTTACCATTTGAAAATATAAAAGTTATTAAATATAATCTATATTTCTATTTTTTTAATAATTTTTTTTACCTAAAAAAATACACATAAAATACACGATTAAAATGCAAACTAACTAGTAAAAAAGTCAAACTAAATTAAATGTCAATAATACCACTAAAACCTTCGCAATGTTTGAAAGGGTTGGATTTAGTCATTTAAAAAAAGGAGGAATTCTATTTTATATTCTATGTCGTTTTATACGCCCTACCCCACAAGCTGAAAGCTACTGCTTGTGGAATTTTTCCTTTATTACTTTATTCATAACCCTTACCATTTGAAAATCTAAAAGTTATAATTTTAATATAGTGGAAATCCTTATGGAATTTTTCCTTTGTTACATTAATAACCCTTACCATTTGAAAATCTAAAAGTTATAAAATATAATCTAGATTTCTATTATTTTAATAAAAAAATTTGACCCAAAAAGAAAAACAAATAAAAGACACGATTACAATGCAAAGTAAGTCAAACTAAATTAAATGTCGATAATACTACTGAAACCTTTTGCAATATTTAAAAGGGTTGGATTTAATCGTATTTTAATAAGGGGAAATTATATTTTATATTCTATGCAGTTTTATATGCCCTACCCCATGAGCCGAAGGCTACTGCTTGTGGGTTTCACTATTCTAGGAAGGTATGACACTCTGAAAGCAACCTTAAAATCATCAATGCTTTACATGTTTAAGTAGGGAGTGCTATCGAAATTGTACTACAATGAACAAATTCTTGGTTTTAATGATATCCACAAGATTTTATGGGAGTCAACCAATGATAATTTCATACAATTTTTTAATAGAACTTGTTTAGGATGGTTGATATTCAGTCTTGACTTTTGAATCTTGTACGATGATTTTTTTGTTTTTTGGTAGTCTCTTTTTTTTGGAAGAGAGCTGTGAAGGATAAATAAAGAAAAATGTGAGAAAACATACCATCTAGTTACATGCTATAATTAGTAATCAATTAATTCACTTTCAGTCTTGAGTCAAGAAAATCTTCCTTGTGATTTTCATACATAAAAGTGACGCCATACACAATAAAATGTACAGGCAAAGACAATCAATATTAAATGTATTCTATATACACTGTTGATAAGTAGGCAGACAAGTAGTCATGTATATGTGCATATATAAATGTGTTTATATATGCAGTGCTATATATAAATAGCTTAAACATTTCTAGGCCTAATATGTTTTAAAAAAAATGTTTTAGTAATCAAATTTAAAATTTAATGATATATTTGGTGGACTATTGAAGGTTTTTTATAGATTGGTTATATTAATTAAGTGTGTTGAGTTATTTAGATAATATTTTGGTGAGAGTGGATGGTAAGTCTAATTTTAAGACTCTTTCTTAAAGTTGATTTCATATTGATCAAGCTTAGATTGACTCTTAGATACTCAAAATATTCTTTAGACAAGGCTTTGGTGAAAATAGTAGCAAACTTTTGATCTATAAAACATATCTTTAATTTCATAATTATTGATTAGGCCTCTTATTAAGCGATATTTCATATCAATGTATCTCCTTCTTCTATCAAACACAAGATTATTTGATAGAGCTGTAGTCAAATTGCTACCACAAAAGGTTTTTGTAGCTATTTCTTGCTCTTGTTGCCTATCAATTAAGATTACTTTCATCCATAATAATTAGCATGCTACTTGTTGAGGTACACTTCAATGCATCCCATTTTCTCCTAGATTGGGGACTCCCACTCATCATTCTCATTTCTTTCTTAATTTCCATAGTGGCTATATCTAGTTATTATTCATCTAAGGACCACCATATCCACAATTATCATCATTTAATAAAAAGAAAAATCAGGTCCAAAATTATCAACACTACAAGAAGTCGCAAAGGAACATCACATGCAAAAGTAAAACACAAAAATAATATGAGTTTCAAAGAAGAAATAACACAAAAAAAGGATTTGAAAGAAAAAATAATATCCAAATATTCTCCTCCAAAATATAACTCAAATTATACCTATCCCTCCTTCCAATTTAAAACTCCATCTAAATTTGAGCATGTCCATATTCTAAACCCTAAATCTATTTCGGGCCCTTATGTACCTAAATTAACAATTCCTCATTCTCTATCCCCTAAGTCTATTTTGATTCCACATCCCAAAATCCACCATCCAAACTCCACCATTTGCATTCAAATTCCACCATACACTATTTTGTGTACACCAGTTGGTCCTTGTTCCCTCTAATCCCATGACACCTCATCATACCATCCCCTCTTCCCATCCATTCATCCCTTAAAATTCACTTCATTCTCTTGCATGCCATACTCCTTTGGTCCACACCTTTGAATAATCAACTATATCCTTCATTCATATGGTTCATCTCTATTTGTAGCTCTTCAAACATCTTTGAAATCTTAGCACTTATTCCTGAACAATGGATATTATCTTCATGAAAGTAGAAAAATGATTGCTTCCTTTTCATCATTCATCCTCCACATAGAATATTTCTCATCTCATCCAAAATATAAAATAATTACTAAAAATAGAAAAATAAAAGCATACAAAAATAATATGTTTAATTGTGGAAACCATTGTTTGTGGCATCTTGGGTTAGTATCATGATGAAAACCTAGCAAACAAGAATCTTGTGTAAATGATTTTTCCTATCTACCTATCAATTATAACAATCCTTCATTCCCATACAATCTACAAATCTATTATAAATACCCATCATTTTCATCATATATACCAATAAATTATAGCTACCAATCATTCCCATCCTATATACCTATCCTTCCAATATTATCTCCCTTATCATATCCACTCCATCCACTCTCCTTTTAATCTTGATAAGGATATGGGAATTGCATCCAATCATTCTTTAGGTAATCCAAGTCTTACTTTTTCTACAAATGCCCCTCCCACTACTTCCTCATTGTCTCATTCCATCTAGTTATCCTTCTACATGTAAAGCTTAGTTTATCATCCTACATCCATTGGGAATATCTCTTACACTAATTTTAGCATGTTCACTACTGTTAGTTTATTAAGTTTATCTTAGCGTTAATAAATTTGAGTGGTTTTTTCCCATAGGGTAGTTTTCTCACCCATTTGATATTTTCACAGCTTTAAAGGCCTGTACAATATGTTTTTTTAGCATCTCAATTTACATTCACTTCTAGTGAAATAGCATATTTGTTTTTCTCATGCACTATGAAGGTATTTTGTTGTAGATGGTGCTCCTAGGAGGTGGTTGACACTAACATGGTATAAGAGCCAACCATTCTACCCTCCTTCCTTTGAGAGTTTTCATCGAAGGTTTTTTGAGATCATTTATTTGCTGCTATTGTTCGGACATTTTCAAATTTTCAAATTTCAAAGTTCCCTATTTGCCAATTTTTCTTGTTGATTAGAGATATTTGCATACCTCCAATTTGCATATCAAATTTTGGATGGCTGGCCAAAGGAATCATTTCCAATTTGATTTAAACAAATAGGCATTTTTTTTGCATTGGAAGAGGGGTTTTTTGGAAGCATATTGATTTGCATTTGAATTCAGCAATTCAAAATTGGAGGAGGCCATTTGTTTGCTTGCAGTCGCGGATCCTTACATTTGTGAGGATTTTTTATTTTTTTGTTGTGTGTTACATATTTTTGAGACCTATTTTTCTTGTTCCGAAGGTAGAATCAACTACAAGAGACACAATTTTTCTCATTAAGGAATTTGCAAAGGGCATACATTTTTTTCCTTGCTAGAGCATTCTCATTTACTTTCATTTTGAAGCTATGATTAAAGGAAGATAGGCATGTTTTTTGGCAATCATCAAGCTGTGATTTGCATTTGAATAGACCATTATTTAAAGGTTTCTATTTGTGGCATTTGTTTGACTACAATTCTACATGATTTCTACTTGGAGGCATTTGAAAAAGGTATTTTTTTGGTCATTTATATGCATTTTCCTTTGTGGAGGGTGTGATCATACTAGGAGAATTGCAATTTATTACTTGGAGGCAAGATTTTCTCTATGTGAGTAGCATTAGTTACCTGTTGAAGGCTGATTCTCCCATTAGAGGCACCATTTTTAGTTTGTTGTTGTTGCATTCAATCCCCAGATTTGGTGTTGATTGGTCATTTTTTGAAATTTTACATTTTATAAAGTTTTGAATGGCATAAATATTTAGGGCTTCTATGCATTGAAGGGGAAGTGGGCCCAAGTTTTTGAAGTTTATTGTTGAAGATTTATCCCACATTGGTGAAAAATTGGTGACAATTAATCCTTTTATATTCTAGTGCTTTCATTCTTATGTGAGTTAAGGCTCAGGCTGGTTATCTTACACGAGTGTATCTCTCTAGTGTGAATCAATTATTCCAACTATGTTGACAATTTGGCTTGCAAAGGTGCTGCTTGTGTGTTGATGATGTGGACATTATTGTGATTCGAAACTTGGTTGAGGTATCTTTTTTCTTTTTCCAATTTATTTTTGCATTTTCTTTTGCAAAGTAATTTCATGGAAAATTTGGTTGTTGGGAATTGGAAAAACTTCTTGTATCCATTTTGGTGGGTGTATAGGGTCTTTTATTCCTTTTTTTGTGTCCTTATAAATCATGTCAGAACCAAGGATTTAATTGCTCTATCCACACAACTATCACACATGGAAGCTTGAGATGACATAATTGTTGCAATCTCAAGATCTTTGGCAAATGTTGGACGCCGAACAACCCGAGTTCACTAAGGAATTTGAGAAATTTTTCCATCACAAAAAAATAGATGAGGTGAGAGGACTCATAGGTCTCCATCTATCTGATAATTTTTTGTTTCATATTGCGAAGTGTACAACAACTAGAGAGGTATGGGATAAGCTTGCTAAAATGCATGGAAAGGTCAATAAGCTTAAAATATTACAACTTGAAGCTGATCTCACCTCTCTCTCCCTAGATGACTTTCCTACTATTTAGGATTTCCTTGCATAGTTCAAGTTGATTTTGTCACAACTGAAAAGATGTGGCGATGCCAAAAGTTATCAAGATTTTATTTTCTTGATCTTTTCAAAACTAGGAGGTCCCTTTCAAGTGTTTGCCTCTACCTTCTATTCTACTATGGATGCCATGGGAGAAGATCATAAGATTCCTTCATTTGAGGAGTTTTTTTGATAGATTGACCAGGGAGCAAGCCATGCTGATGCACATAAATGGTCTTCCTAAGAGTCATTCCTTGATGGCTCAATATTCAAGTGGGAAGAATAAGAAACAAAATAAGGATTCTAAGTCTAATGAGAAAGTTAAGGATCCTACTCTTGAGACCAAAACCTCTTCCAAAGAGGAACCATCACAAAAAGAAGAAGATCAAATATATGCTTATTGTAAGAGATCTGGACATGATGAGCATAGTTGTTATACTAAGAATATTTATGAGCTTACTTACCTTCTTTAGAAGAACAACATCTCACTAGACTCATTAGAGTCTCCTTCTTCTTCTTCTACATCTCTATCTACATCATCATCCAAACTTACACAGATAGGGAATGCAGGATTTGCTAATGGGATGGGAGGTAAAGCAATCTTGGCTTCCACTATTCCTAAAAATGGGAAATGGATTCTTGATTCAGGTTCATCTCATCCTATGGAATCTTCTATGGATATGTTCTCTTCTTTTGAGCCTTGTAGTTCACCTAACATTTGGATGGGTAACAATACTTGCATGAAAGTTTATGGAAAAGGTTCTATTGATATGGGTGAAGGATATTTTAATGATGTTCTTTATGTACCCTCCTTGACCACTAATCTTCTTTCAGTTTATCAAATTACTCATGGTGTACAAGGTAAGAAAGTTGAGTTCACTGTTGATCATGGGATAAGCTTTCCAAAATGCATGGAAAGGTCAATAAGCTCAAAATCTTGCAACTTGAAGCTGATCTCACCTCTCTCTCCCTAGATTCCTTTCCTACTATTCAAGATTTCCTTGCATAGTTCAAGTTTATTTTGTGACAACTGAAAGGATGTGGCAATGCCAAAAATTACCAAGAGTGTATTTTCTTGATCTTGTCAATACTGAGAGGTCCCTTTCAAGTGTTTGCCTCTACCTTCTATTCTACTATGGATGCCATGGAGGAATATCATCAAATTCCTTCATTTGAGGAGTTTTGTGATAGATTGACTAGGGAGCAGGCCATGTTGATACACATAAATGGTCTTCCTAAGGGTCATTCCTTCATAGCTCAATCTTCAAGTTGCAAGAATAAGAAATAGAATAAGGATTTTAAGTCTAATGAGAAAGTTAAGTATCCTACCCCTGAGACCAAAACCTCTTCCAAAGAGGAACCATCACAAAAGAAGAAGATCAAATGTACTTATTGTAAGAGATATGGACATGATGAACATAGGTGTTATACTATGAAGATTGATGAGCTTACTCACCTTATTTAGAAGAACAATATCTCACAGCCCTCATGAGAGTCTCCTTTTTCTTCTTCTGCATCTCTATCTACATCATCATCCAAACCTACATAGATAGGGAATGTAGGATTTTGTAATGGGATGGGAGGTAAAGCAATCTTGGCTTCTATTATTCCTAAAAATGGAAATGGCTTCTTAATTCAGGTGCATCTCATCCTATGGAATCTTCTATGGATATCTTCTCTTCTTTTGAGCCTTGTAGTTCACCTAACATTTTGATGGGTAACAATACTTGCATGAAAGTTTGTGGAAAAGGTTCTATTGATATGGGTGA
>VDFB02330591.1:0-13158 GCA_007258455.2 Sequoia sempervirens | reverse complement strand
TTTAAATGGAGTATTATAGTACGTGCACTATTTATAAAGTGTTATAATTTTTTTTAACTCGGGGGTCTCTCTCTTGGTCATTTGTTTGATTGATTTGAGAATGTGGCATTGTTCATTATGGATTTTGGTTATATGTTTCATCATCCTCTTGTTGAATTTCACAAAAATATAATTTGGAGTGGTGAGAAGGGATCTCGACACATCTTGCATGGAAATAAATTTTATCCTATCCTTATAGATTTATTCCCAAACCTGGTGATCATGAGAAGGAAAATTGGACGTATAAGAGAAATATCCTTAAGATAATTAACATGAGATGTGATCTTGATGAGATTGACATTGACTGTCCTAATTTTGTTTGCCCTCTAGTCATCTGGAACAACATCTAGAAAGATTATGAAGATTTTGATGATCCTCCAATCCATGATGATGCCTTCTTGGACCATCTCACAACCATGGATGCTCTTGATTTGTCTCCTACTTCTACAAAGACTTTGATGATTCTTCAACTTCATCGATTCCTATTGCAAATTCATGAATCCATTGATTGGACTTTGAATCACCATTTTGAGGTTGAGGATTATTCTACTCCTCTTGCACCTACTACTTTGACAAAGACCTTGACTTCTTCAAATGCTTCTTTAGATTCTCTTCAGAATGTTCATGTTTGTCTACTTGATCATTGGGGTGTCTACCTATTGCACATTTATCATTGTTTGCAAAATATCATATCGAGGATCTTGATGACACCACATGTTTCTTCTCCTTATGACAATTGATGACACCATTAAGGAGATTTGTCTTCTACTTAATTATAGTACTTGTGGAGTTGCATCTCCTTATCTAAATGTAATCAAGTTACATTGTTCTATCTCCACCTCTACATGCTTCTATAAGTGATACATCTTACAATTCATTAATATAATTATTCAACTTCGTCACCATTGACACCTTCTGCAAGAATACCCGATTCTTATTGGTTCAAATCTCATATATATGTTGAGAGCCATTCTTATGTCTTTTGCACCTAAATTTTATTCGACCTTTGATTTGACTAATCAGCACTTCTCACAATTCAATATCAGCTAGGAAAAGTTTGAGCAATTTTCAAAGGCATCACCACCATTATCATTGGCACATATTCTATTTTAGTTTCCACATAATTTTGAGATGTCGTCTTCTTCAATTAAACATGGGACCCCTAATAAGATCTTGATACCTATCAACACCAACATTGAGAAACAAGAGCATATTTTGAATTTCTACATCATGTTATCTCTCTTGATTATGTTAATGTTTTAGCAGCTTCAGTGGTTCCTTCCAGCTCAGCCCTATTAAGAGATCATAAATTAAATGATAGTCGTTGGCTATTTAATTTATATTCGTGTTATCTTCATCTTATGGTATGGCCGACATGAGAAGATGCGAATTTATCTTTTATTAGAAGACAATAAATACTTGTTTATTAGAGTCGACTTCATTCTTCTTGGGATACGATTTTAAAGGTGGCCGACCTCTTGTGAAGAGGTGTGAATATTCATTCAGGCCAATATATGTTCAAAGAGCCTCGATCAAATAAAGGACACAAGTTATTTGTTGAGGCCGACTTTCATTAAAGAAGAGTTGAGATTGCTTGGAGCCGACATCATATCTTAGAGTCACGATTTTTGAATAGAGGCCGACATGAAGTATTTGGAGGGATGTCTCTCCAATTCATTTGTATATATACACCTTGATTTGTCCATTGTAATCGATTATTCAATTCAGTTCGGTTATTCACACAAGTTCAATTTGATCAAGTGCGAATATAGTATATGATCAAGTGTGAACATATCATACAGGGCGAACATCAAGAAAGTGCAAATATCTTATTAGAAGACTGCGAATCATAGCGAACTCTGTTAAGAGCGAATTCTGTCAAGTGCACATCAAGGGCGAAGTTACAATACAGTGCGAACTACATTCGGTGTAAACATATGCAGTACGAATAGTTCATACAGTGCAAGTATCATACTAGTGCAGATTCATTCATAACAGGTTGAGAATCATTAGATACTGCGAATACTGCCAGGTGTGATCTCTATAGATTTGTATTTAGTAATTATCAGGTGCAAATTGTCAGGTTGTTATCTATTCTTATATATAGCCAAGTGTTGCATATTGTTCTTGTGTTAGACCTCATTGTAAAGTGAATTGTTGTCACTAATGTTATAAATATAAGAGAGATCTTTGTTGCTAGGTTTTTCTCCCTCAAGAGGGTTTTCCTAGGGTTTCTGCTATGTTATTTTGTCTGATTTCAAATTATTTTTTGTGCATTTAATATGTTCACATAAATTTAACATGGTATCAGAGCAGGTTTGAGGATCATGATCAAATTTCTGCTAATCAGCATATCTTTTGTTGCTCACTTCTATACTGTCAGTCAAGATGGTGAATGGCTTGAAGGTTGAAGATAGACTCGAAGGTGCATCTAATTTCACTTCATGGAGATTTGGGATCATGCTCACCTTGCGTGAAAATGATTTGGGTGACTTTGTGGAGCCTAGCATTTATGAACCTGAGGAGGCAAAAGAAAAGGAGTGGCTGAAGAAAGACATCAAAGCAATGAAGATTTTGGTTGACTCTGTCAAGGATCATATTGTTCCTATCATTTCTAAGCTGAAGACAGCGAGAGATATGCTCAAGACCTTGGAAGAGATGTACGAAGTCAACAATACCAGCCGAGCCCTTGCACTAAAGCATCAATTGCATCATGTGAAGATGTCAAAGGGAGAGTCTGTTACTGCATACTTCATGAGGATTTCAAATTTGCGAGACCAACTCTCAACAATTGGGAATATAGTTGATGATAAGGATTTAACCATGCTCGCCCTCAATGGGTTGCCTTTGTCTTGGGAATCCTTCATTCAAGGAATCAGTGCAAGATCGAAACTGCCTAAGTTTGATCGCCTAAGATCTGATTACATTCAAGAAGAATCAAGGTTGGTGGCAAGAGGCATTGGTCAAAGTTCAAAGAATGAAGACATTCATGTTCTCACCTCTCATGCTTCAAAGAAGAAAGGAAAAGATGGAAGGAAAGGATTCTTCAAGAGGAATCGGGACAAGGGAAATGATAATGCACCTCCATCCAAGAAGAAGAGGGATATGTCCAAGATTCAATGTTTTAGGTGTGATGAGTTTGGGCACTTCGCCAAGGATTGCCCAACTAGGCCTAATCAACATGCTTCACTTGTGGATATGAATAAGTCCTCTCCTCAAAAGGACTCTAGGGAATTTCTATTTTAAGTCATGGGCCTGTGTTCAAGCCATAAAAGTTGTGTGTTGATCTGTGCTTAAAATCAGCGTATCTTGTAGAATAGATAAGTATTCTTTGTTTGTTAAGTTATATCTTTTTTTCTTTTTTTCTTGTGTGATTAGTATAAAGAGATTGTTATTTCTCTTGAATTGTGATCTCTAGGATAAAGATCCTTTGAAGATTTCAAATTATCTATTGTGAGTTGATTCACACTAATCATGTAGATCCTTGAAGTATGACTTTGAGATGAAATAAAATAAAAAAAGAGAGAGATTTGCATTTTTCGTTGTGATAGGTTGATCACATCGATATCATTCTCCAATGCATGCTTTGTGATAGAACCTTGAACTCTTGGAGAGAGTTGGTTCTACATGCTAACCGCTTAATGCATTCAAGAAATCTGTAGTTGTGCAGATTATTTTCTTGTTGTGCTAAGTTTGGCACTCTCGAGAGGAGTAAAAGATGAACGAAAGAGTTATATCAAAATTATATAAAGATAATTTCTTTATCCCTTTAGTTTGATCTTTTGATTTACTTGTTCATGTTCTAACATTATGCATAAATTCTTATGTGTTCATGCTATAACCTGAGATAGTAAACCTTGTATGATATTTCTTTGGATAGTCATAAACTGTTAGTAATCTCTCTCTAAATGCTTTGTGAACAGCTAGAAGCAGGAAAGTGATGAAAGATTGCTTAACGATGAAAAGATAGAGGCATCTTATGAGAAAGTTATGCCAACCAAAGAAATGATCAAGCATGAAGTCACAACTTGCAGCCATGGGATTGAGTTGGTGGCTAGAGGGAGTTCACTTCCATAAGACTTCTTTGCGAGTTCTAAAGCAGGGATCAAGAGGGAGTTTTGTAACTTACTGAGAAGAAGTGAAGGTTGCAGTATTGCAAGGCCAAGTACTTAAAGATTCAGAGGGAGCCTACTGAACCTATAGAAGATGGTTGTGTTGCAGGTCAGAAGGGCACCTCTAGCGGTTACTTCAGTTTGAGTTCCACTATGATTTCCTGGTGTAACAAGAAACAGTCATCTGTGGCACCAAGTACAACAGAGGCTGAGTACATTGCAGCTTGTGTGGCAGCTCGAGAAGCAGTGTGGCTTCGTAAGCTCCTTGCAGGATTGTCTACTATTCATTGTGATAATCAGAGTTGTGTGAAGCTTTCTGTCAATCCTGTGTTTCATGACAGATCCAAGCATGTTGAGATCAAGTACCTCTACATCAGAGATATGGTACTGCAGAAGGTTGTACAATTGAGGTACATTAGCACTGATGAGTAGACGGCAGACATTCTCATCAAGCCTCTCGCCAGGATAAAGTTTGTGTATTTCCGAGATAAGCTTGGTATGGTGGAGAATCCAGCCTTGACTGAGTATGAGTCTCAGCATTAGTGAAGCCTTATTAATGCATTTTCTTCTGAGACGGAAGAATTTGAGGTGCAAGCCCTTGTTAATGCATTTTCTTCTGAGACGGAAGAATTTGAGGTGCAAGCCCTTGTTAATGCATTTTCTTCTGAGACAAAAGAATTTGAGGTGCAAGCCCTTGTTAATGCATTTTCTTCTGAGATGGAAGAATTTGAGGTGAAAGCCCTTTGTTTCCACCCTCTGAGCTGAGTCATGGTGGATGTCATGTGTGTGACTCCATGACAACATCACGTGAGAGAGTCTGTGATGATCTTCTTGTACTTGTGTTTCACCCTCTGGGAGAGCCATGGTGAAAGTCACGTTGAGGTGACAACATCCCGCAAGTGATGAACACTTGTACATACCATACATGGGTGTAACCATGATGGTTGATATCACAATGAGGTGATATGCTTTCACGATGAGGTGATAAGCTCATTTCCTTAACATGGGTGTAGCCATGATGTTCGTCATCACGTTGAGGTGATATCCTTCTCCTTATATCCGATTGCAGGCAATGATGACTGATGGATCTCATATTGAGATGACTCGTATTGTGCAGCTGGAAGTTCTCTCCCTAGCTGAGAGGGAGTGTTAATGTTTTAGCAACTTCAGTCGTTCCTTCCAGCTCGGCCCTATTGAGAGATCATAAATTAAATGATAGTCGTTGGCTATTTAATTTATATTCGTGTTATCTTCATCTTATGGTATGGCCAACATGAGAAGATGTGAATTTATCTTTTATTAGAAGACAATAAATACTTGTTTATTAGAGCCGACTTCATTCTTCTTGGGATACGATTTTAAAGGTGGCCGACCTCTTGTGAAGAGGTGTGAATATTCATTCAGGCCAATATATGTTCAAAGAGCCTCGATCAAATAAAGGACACAGGTTATTTGTTGAGGCCGACTTTCATTAAAGAAGAGTTGAGATTGCATGGAGCCGACATCATATCTTAGAGTCACGATTTTTGAATAGAGGCCGACATGAAGTATTTGGAGGGATGTGTCTCTCCAATTCATTTGTATATATACACCTTGATTCGTCCATTGTAATCGATTATTTAGTTCAGTTCGGTTATTCACACAAGTTCAATCTGATCAAGTGCGAATATATTATATGATCAAGTGCGAACATATCATACAGGGCGAACATCAAGAAAGTGCGAATATCTTATTAGAGGACTGTGAATCATAGCGAACTCTATCAAATCATAACTCTGTTAAGAGCGAATTCTGTCAAGTGCACATCAAGGGTGAAGTTACAGTATAGTGCGAACTACATTCGGTGTAAACATATGCAGTACGAATAGTTCATACAGTGCAAGTATCATACTAGTGCGGATTCATTCATAACAGGTTGAGAATCATTAGATACTGCGAATACTACCAGGTGTGATCTCTGTAGATTTGTATTCAGTAATTATCAGGTGCAAATTGTCAGGTTGTTATCTGTTCCTATATATAGCCAAGTGCTGCATATTGTTCTTGTGTTAGACCTCATTGTAAAGTGAATTGTTGTCACTAATGTTATAAATATAAGAGAGATCTTTGTTGCTGGGTTTTTCTCCCTCAAGAGGAGGGTTTTCACAGGGTATCTGCTGTGTTATTTTGTCTGATTTCGAATTATTTTCTGTGCATTTAATCTGTTCACATAAATTTAACATATTCCACCTCTTTGAATGGCAATTTATTATATTTATAATTCATCTTTTTCTTTCTTCTAAACGGAATAAGTATTGTTCATTGTTGAGAGACCTACTACAACACTCTATGCAACTATCTATATCGGCCTTCTCTCCTACGTGGGGACATTTGCATGCCTAATCTTTTAGGATTTTTAAGTTGGCCATCCAATCTTTAGGGTGTTGCATAGTCCTTATATTTCTCCTCTTCAAGAAATAATTTTTTCCTTCAAGTTTTCTCATTTCTTGTCTTCTTTTAAGAATACTTTGTGTTCATGGGCACTTGATCGAGCCTAATTGTCAAGACCTATCACTATCCACCTAAGCTATGCTCGTGGAGGAGTGTTAATGGATTATTATTTACTATCCTAATTTTATCATGCATGTTATGATTAGCTTGATTAATTACATCTCTACTTGAGTCAACGCCGTCTCCTTGAGATCTGACATCTTGATAGCATCTTCCATCTTTAGCAAGTAATTATTTATTAGGATTCCTCCCTTGTAGCAAATCCCATATATGCACACTTCTTGCTCACACTTGGACATATCTTGCAAATCTCAATCACTCTATTGATTATCATGCATGGAAACTTGCACTCTTATATCCCAATTGATGATCGTGCAGGGAATCTTGCACTCTTGTGTCCCTTGCATATCTTAGATATATGTCTGTTGCATTGTATTTGCAACCTCTAATTACAATAGTATATTATATTGCAGTTTGCAATCCCCTAATTGTCATCGTACAATGTGATGTGCTTCTCTCAACCAAATCTATTGGATCCTCTCATGTACTCATTGGTTTGTGGTATCAACATAATATCAAACTTATCTCTATATCGTTCCATAGTCTTACACGGCCAGAAGTAGTAGTTACATATAGCAAGAATTTTTTGTAACTTTTATGCTGCACCTGTGGGATTTTATGCAGCTTGTAATATAGAGAAATGATGGATGTTCATATTTGATATTGTAAATTTTGGCTTGGTTTGTGGCTTAATCTTTAGGCATACTATTATTCCGTATACTAATTCAGAATGGAAATTTGGTTTTTGAAGCATGCATTTTCATAATAAGTAGCATTCTGTTAACCCCCATTTGATATAAAATTGAATACAACAATCAAAAGACAAAACAAAGTTGAAGGTTCTCTCGTTTTAATTGTTCTCATTCCTACTAAATTGTAACTACCATTACAGGAATCGAATTGTAACCATTTCTTACTATGGTTCTCAGCTTTTCTATTGATTGCAAATATAATTGTCTTTATGCAGAGGGGCAATGAATTCCAGTGAAATTTGTAAATAAGAAAAGTTCTAGGTGCAATTTTGAGCTTCGTTTTATTTAAACAAGTCCAAACAAATTGTGCGCTAAAGCCAAACAGAAGTTGAGGTAGATTATTTTAGTTATAAATTAAAGTGAGTTTGGTGTACATCTCAAAGATAAGGCTCCATATGCAACACGGATTCTTACCATAGACATGCTTGGTGTACATCCCAAAGAGTACCCTCCATATGCAACATGGATTCTTACCATAGACATGCGATGGACTTGACGTGCTAATAGCATTGAGCACAATCATTAAACTATGATCAATATCAAATTTACCAGTTTGTTCAATTGAGTGATACCATTTTCATACCAAATAAAAGTTCTATGTCCCAATAAAAAAAATCTAGTTCGATAACTTTATTAAACAGCTTTATAAACACTATGCATGTAATTGTTGCTGTAATTAATTCAACTCACAAAAATATTTCTTCAAACTTTTACCCCAACGCTTATATCATCTCCTAACTTCTCTTATTTATTTTTATATCAATAATAGTTCTCACAAACTAACGAACTATGCTGTTATGAGGAGATCATTCTCTAAAAGCATGTTATGCCGTCTGATTACAAAGAAAGATGTTTTTCTAATTAATTTTATTGTCATTGGAATAACAAATATTTGAGATATTCCATTCATCACTTGACAGCTTTAAATACCTGGAATTTATATAAAGTGTGAATAATACAGGCAAGGATGATAAATTAGCCATCCTAGATTTGATGTAAATAAGAGTATCAAGGTACAGATCTTGTTAGCATCAAAGTAATTATCTTGCTGTTTCAACCTTACAGTGAAAAGTGTTATCAATCTGAACACGTTTACTCATTGAAACTCACCCTGAAGGTGTGGTACTTGTTGGCATCGCAGAACTGAACTATGAGGCATTGAGGCTTCAGAAAAGAGAGGCAGACGGAATTAAAACCCATTGCTTTCAGAGAAGCTTCAGTTTGCATTTGTCTTCAGGAGACAACCTGATTCGACCTTCACTCAAAAAGTGATATGCATAGAGCCACACCCATTCCTGACATCAAAGATATCAACTGAAGCAATGTGTTCTTAAATGAAATCCCTTTCTGGTGCATTTCAGGAAGCACCCCAACCATTGCGATGTAGATAAAACCACCAGCTGTGAATCCCTGTGTGTTGATCAAAAGAACGAATTATTTGAACTTAGATTCCACGGAGAATACCAACAGATATTTAACAGGTCTGATTGATGTGCAGATTCTATTTCATCATAACATCACTTAATCTGAACTTTTTAAGTTCTTACATTTGTGCATACATGTAGAGTTACAAGTCATTTAAGACATACGTAAGACTAATGATTCCCTACTTTGTCAGAATCATAAAGAAAATAATTCCATAGATGTTAACAGTGGCTTAGAAATAGTAATATATGTGTTCTGAAAACCACTTAGAAATAGTAACATGTATGTTCAGAAAATCACAAAAAAACTATTAGCACTCTTTTGTAAATGAAAAGTATATTCTAGATAAATGATAAGTTGAACGTAGCATGAATGGTCAAAAAGTTAAGATAGAATAAAACTTGCTCACCTCTATCCATGCAGAATGTCCTGGATCCTTTCCGATTAATAGTGCCTACTCAGAAAAAGTTGTGTCAAGGATAACCTTCAATGTATTTATTATTGCTAATATACTGAAAAAAGTCATCTTGAAAAGGCTGAATTAACGCTTGACAATAATATAATTTTTCAGGTTCTTGTACCAACCAAAGCAGTTCCAGCTAATGCAACCAGTGCTGATAAGAAATTGAAGAAAAGTGCCTTGAATACACTGAAGCCTGAGTTTACTAATATCCCAAAGTCTCCAATCTGTCCAAAGGCACGTTTTTTAAAGAGTTAGTCTGATCTAACATACTGAATAAATATTTTTATGAACAGATGACAATAAACAAAATTAAATGGGAACCAAAATCTTTTTAATACCAATATTCATTTTTAACAAATGCATGTGTACAGAATCTTATCATAGGGAAGCTAACTTGAGTTGAGAAATTTGCACTTGGTAAAATAATTTTAGGAAAAATCATCTGATGTACTTTAATTTAAAGTTAGAATGGATCAAGTTTGTGCAGTGGTATGTCTCACGTTTGATATAAGTTATTCATAGAATTTTGAGTAGTAACTGGTTCAAGTACATATAGATTGGATATAATTAAACTGCTGTGAGTACCGACTTTTGAGTTGTGCACCTGGTATGCGTACACTAAAAAGGATATTTTAGAATGTTTGCACACACAATAACACACAAATGTTTGCAAATTGAACTACATTTTATAATAAAGTGTCCAGTAAGAGAAGAGAACATATCAAGAATGTTTGCATACACAATAACACACAAATGTTTGCAAATTGAACTATATTTTATAATAAAATGTCCAGTAAGAGAAGAGAGCATATCAAGAATAAAACATCTGTTATTTTTTTTTGTTTTTTTTGTTTTTTGAAATTGGACTCTATTTTATTGCATGGACAGTATGACTTTGTGTAATCAAGAAAACAAAGGACTAAGTTCTAAAATATATTATTATTATTAACTACATGATAAGTCTTTTGTTCATTTTTATATCAAGTCTTTATCATTTTCACCCAGCTCAAGGTGAAATAGTTCAAAGTTTGTTAATGATGGAAAACAGCTCCTGAAATTTGGAGGATACAGAGCATTTTGCTTGGGAAGGTAAGCTGCATTTCAGTCCACAAGGTACGTCATTCTTTGCTGCTATTTTTCTGGCATGAGGGCTGTGTCCAAAACCTGACATTAAACAAGTGGAAGTCGATAATTTGGAAATGTGGCAGCTATTTGAATTATTGGAATCAGCTCTTTCGTTTTGTTTCATAATCATATAGATCAATGACATTCACATCTTAGATGACCAAATGGGATGGTAAGTCCAACCAAATGCATTTTTAAAGAAAATCCTGTATGATAGTGTATGGTCCATGGCAAATAGACTTCATCTTCTGATGATTTTGCTACTTGAAGCTTTAATTATCAAGGTACAGCCAGACATCACTTGTCAATGGTCAAACTTAAAAATATTTGAAGTATCAAAGATTCATCTGTATAGTTTTTCTGGATTTGATTGTGTAAAATTTTTTTGACCATCAACGTTTCGGATCACACTACATGATCCATCATCAGGATGAAGAGAGCATGAGAAATGAAAGGATGAATGCAGACTTAACTAAGATAAAAAAAAAGAGAGGGAGGGAAGGTGAGGATGCACGAGGACCAAGGACAAGGCTAAAGATGAGGGAGAACGAGTTAAAGAGAAAAAAAAATAAATAAATAAATAAAAAATTAAAATTAAAATGAGGGAAGAACGAAAGAGAAACCAAGAGCGAGGACAAATCAAAAATTAAGAATGAAATGCAAAGAACCAGGAAACATCAAAATACAAAGAAGGAAACAAAGAAGATGAGGATACAATCATAGATCAAACAAAAAAGAGAGAAGGCCAACAGGTAAAAGAACAAATGAATAAATAATTAACTATATATTGTTATATATATATATTTAACTATATAGATATATATAGATATATATATTTAACTATATAGATATATATATAACTATATAGTTAATTAAATGTAAAACTATATAGTTAATTATATGTATAACTATATAGTTAAATATACCTATATAGTTAATTATATATATAACTATATAGTTAACTATATATTGTTATATATATATTTAACTATATATATATATATATATAACTATATATTAACAATATATAGTTATATATAGATATATTTATAGTTATTTTACTTATATTCATATATATTAATTATATCTAGCAAAATATATATATATATATATATATATTTTGCTAGATATAATTAATATATATGAATATAAGTAAAATAATAGGTCCAAAAACCAATATATATATTGAGATTAATAGGTCCAAAAACCATATAGGTCCAATGATCTCATGATATATATGTGTAATTAATGTATATATGAATATAAATAAAAACAAAAGAGAAAACCAAAGAGTACATACGCGAAAAAGAGAAAGCGAAAGAACAAGCAAAACAATTGTCAACCGTACAAAGGGAAGGACAAATGCAAGAGAAGAAAACGCATGACCAAAAGAACAAAGGAACGAGAGAATGACTCGCGAAAAAGGAGAGAAAGGTAGGGGAAAATAAATAAAAATAAAAATAATAAGAACATATAAAAGATATAAAAAATGAAAGGGAGAAAATTAGTATACATTTAATCTATATATATGAATAGAAAATTAGGATATAAAAGAGTAATAACAATGAACGGGAGAAAATTAGAAAACATTAAAACTATATTTAAAAAGAATACAATTAACAATAAATATATAAATATTAATAATTTAAAAAGAATACAATTAACAATAAATATATAAATATTAATGAAATGAGTGATGAAATGCAAGAGAACTCAGAGATAATGAGAAAGAGAGCTGGAAGGAAGGAGACAAGATCAGCGAGGCTAGAGAAAACTAGCTAAATAAATGGAAATGAAATAAAACCAGGAACAAAGCTGAGGGCACAAAGGAGCACCACTATCAAGGTATGTCTAAGGCTAACGAGAACTAGAGGGAAACAGGATGAAAGGAAGAGGAGGACGAAAACAAGGAGAGACTAAATCACTTGAGGGTACAGAGGGGAAAGAGGAGAGGATGAAGGGGATCCTCGTTCTGAAGGTTACAAAGTAAGGGCTGCCAAGCATTGCTAACACCCCAACCCTCATCTCGATTGAGGTTAGAGGGGTGGTTGTTAATGTGAATGGCTTCCATGAGCTTCCTTTTGAAAACGTTGTCTTCTTTGCACAAGATCTGAGTGTTTTCTAAGCATATGTGGTGTTTAGTTTTGGTAGAGTGGTCCGCAAGTGCAGATTTGATAACTCGTTCATGTTTGATGTCCGCACTATGCTCCTTAATTCTTGTGCAAAAAGAACGACCTGTTTCACCTATATAAGGGATACCGCAAGAGCAAACGACCTTATATACACCAGACTCAAGTAATATGTCTCTTGAGTCCTTGAGAGAGGGGAGACGATGTTTCACGGTGGAGAGAGGTTTGAAAGCACAATGAAGGCCTTTCTTTGAAAGGATCTTGGAGATTTTTTGGGAGATACCTTCAATATATGGCAACGCAACACCCGGGAGGAGATCAGGCTTGGAGGTGGAGGAAATGGAGTGGAACCTCTGCCTAGCATGGTTGAAGGCTCTAGAAATCTGCTTGCTGTTGTAACCATTAAGGAAGAAGACTTTACGGAGATGGGCTAACTCTTGGTCCAAATAATCTTTGTCACAAATACGAAATGCCCTCAAGGCGAGGGTTTTGAGGATACCACTTTTTTGACAGGGGTGGTGATGAGAGGACGAGTGGAGATGGAGGTCGGTGTGGGTGGCCTT
>VDFB02330590.1:0-20743 GCA_007258455.2 Sequoia sempervirens | reverse complement strand
GGAAATTGAACATGTCAAAAATATCCCCATCTATTAAGGGCCTTTAATATTGATGAATATGCTAGAAGTGTGGAAGAACAAGCAACCAATTAAAAGCAGGAAACCTTTTGTGGCACAAAGATTAAATTGTTACATGGATTTGAGGATTGATGATCACCATATAAAGATCCATCCTAGGATAAGGATTTTTTTTTGCTAACTGAGGAAAATGAAGGGGCCCTTTAAAAGGGGAAGATCATATGTGCAACTTCCTGTAAAGTCCTAAATAATCATATAAAGATCAAGCTTGACAGGAATCACAATGAAGGAAGAACTTTCTGATGATATAGATATAGATTGAATAGAAAAGGTTGCAGTAGGCAACAACCTTGCCTGATAGGGAAAAATCCTCATAGTTTCTTATGGCATGGGGGAGGTAATGCAATATATCGAGAGGTCTTGATGAATACCTACATTCTTCACATTCCAGTGAAGATAAATGGTATTCAAATTTAAGGTGGAAAAAAACTTGATCAATGGTGACTACATTCTCCAGTAGCCTAGTCTTCATGAAATGTCCATCGAGCAATATAGGATAAAGAAATGCCATATTGCAATTGAACCTTTGTTGCAATGCCAATTATGATGAAAACAAGAAACATAGCTTGGAAGATTTTAGTATCAATACCAATTCTATTGGACAAAAATTGAAATCACTGAATGCATTTTTATGGGACAGCCATGAGGAATTCTCCTCTCTCTTATTGAATAACATACATCTTGGAGGATTCAAATGATCAATTGCCAATGAGATAAGCCAGATGCACTGATGAATGCATTGTATTCAAAGCCAATAGTCTCTGCTTGTATAGATCTCATGCAAAATTATAGCTCTATTATAGTTTAGCTCGACAAGAAGTTGAACAATGAAATATCGAATGAACATCCATTGAAGCAAAGAGGATAGAGGAATGTTATTAGATGCTATGAATTCAAAATTGTGGAAGCATGCACACGAATGTGAGTTGTTTGACAGAATGATCCATTAAGCGCGGATATGCACAACATGAACCTGTTAAGAGGACTTCCCATACATTCAATCAAGCACACTTTGCTATTGTAAAACCAAACCTTCATTCTTAGCCAGCGTCCTCCCTGTTTGTGCTTGAATGGGAGCTTTACAACAGAGATGAATATCCTCCAAAATGCAATGGTCAAATGTTGTAGATGTAAGCACCTTGATAGATATATATATAAAATGTGGAATCATGTAAAAGGCACAAAAGTTGCTTTGAATGAAGGCTCAAATGAGATATGCTCATCGAGAAGCTCGTTGAATTTGGATTCTTAGTGAACCAGAGAACATAATTATTTTTCTTGAACAAATTGGGAAGAGGACCAGAAGATTCGAATCACTACACAAGCCAAGCTAAAAACCCTAAATTCCTTCAGAGAGACAATACCACATCGGATGGGCTCTCATCATGGTCTCCCCGGTGAGCCAATGAAGCAAGTTACTATAGATATATCGAGGCGAATAGCATACATCGGCAACAAAAAATTTATTGTCCCCTCGATAGCTTGAGAAGCAGAACATCAAATAGAGAAGCCAATATTGTGGAGATAAAAGTGTAAGTCCCCCCGATAGAGTGAAATGTGTGAAAATGAAAACAAGGATTAAATAAAAATTCCATCGCACGATTATAGTAATATTGATGTGCAAAATATAAAGTGCATTTCACCGAGGCTATTAGTTATTTTATTTGAAGAAAGCAATGAAAATGCATACAGGTAAATACAAGATGAGATATTTTTACCAAGGGAGAGGTAATTACTTTATGTGGAGAATATTTTAATGATTGAGAGTGAAACTTTTCATGGAGGAAATTAAAGGACAATTTAAAGCCTTGTAATGGGTGATTATTTTTACTCAAAGAGTATTTTACACTGGGTGAAGATGCACAAATTAAATACAAAGTGAAATTACCAGCAAAAGGAGATTATTAAAAATTAATTTTCATCGAAAGACAATAGAGATTAAAATTAAATATTTTAATCTGTTGAAGATAATTAATTGAATGAAAAGCTCTAGCAGACGGATGTGTGAAGAGTTATAACCCTAAAAGATGTAATGTATATATGTAAGATGAAATAATCATCAGCCAATAATTAGATGGTAGGTTAAGAAATCATCATCAGTATTAGTAGATAGGTTCATCCATTAGTATATCATATTCCACTCATCCATTTTCATATTTTAGAAACTTCTGCTATTAATGTATATCTTTTGAAGCAATATAATGGAGAAGACTATTCAGAATCAGTGATTTATTTCCAGTGTTCAACTATTGTGTTAATATTCATTCCTATATGTTGTTTTTTTGTCTCCAAAGTGGTTTTCCTTAATTATTCAAATTTATAAAACTTGTCAGGACACATTTGTTGTTGCTATGTGATTTCATTCATTGGGTTTTGGCTAAAGTGAATTAAATTCCTTTCAAGTAACTCATTTTAATTGGTTCCTACCAGGGATTAAAATTCTTTTAAATTGATTATTTTGATTCATTTCCCTCAAGTTAAGAATTAAAAATCCTTTCATTATATCACAGTAATTTGGGAGAATAACACTGGGATTCATAAATAATAGTATTAGTAATTGACAAACCTGCACATTTGTAAAAGGTGCAAACACCCAAAGTGCCCATCAAGTTAGAGTTAAGCTGAGAAGTAGATCCACCTATCTTACATTTTTTTCTCCATCATCATCCACCCTTCGACTCCATTCACGCAATAGGATTAGGCACTAGTCAAATTTAGAACATCTTATACAAATTCTACTTATACACTCAATTCTTGAAACATCTATAGTAGGAACTAGTCATTAAGCTTTCCATCTACTTTACACCCACATGCCAATGTTGTGAGTAGATTTACCAAGTTAGAGATCACATTCAAACCTTCAAATCTTCCTTATCATTTAGGTACACCCACCTAAGTTTTGTAGAGTCTAAAGAGTAGGGGGTTGTACCATAGAAAAATGGATCATTGACAATTTCATGGTTATTTAGATCTTTCTCTTGTGATGTTTGAATTATCTTTCTTTAATATAATGCTATAATGTAACTTCTACATTCATATTAGGTCTTGAATATTTAAATTATGATGTCTTGTGAAGGTGTTGTGAACTATTGTAACACATTTCTACACTTTTCTAGACTCTTCTCATTACAATTCACCTAAAAAACACCTTTTCATCACTTATCAAGTCCTATTTTAAAGTGTGGTAAAGTCTTGTAACAAGATTTCATGCTTTTCTAGGCTTGTTATCACTATTTACACCTTTTTTATGCTTTATATGACCCCTTTATGTACTCATAAGACTTAATTAAGTGTATTTTTGAATGTAAACCTGACAAATAACATTAAATGCAACTTAATTCCTGACACCCACTTACAATCCCAAGGTGGGACCCACTTTCAATTCCCAGGTGCATTTTGTTCAGCCTCTTTCAGTTATGTTTATGTTTGTTCATGTTTTAATTCATTCTTGCATACCTCATTGTGTTTTCAAACATTGCATATTTCATTAGGTTTTCATTCATAATCAATCAATTTCATTGCTTAGTTGCACTTAGATCATTCCATTTAGTCATGATTCCATCTTATATTCCTTTATTTGAGTGAACCACCTCAATTGTAGGGTTTTATCTCTCTCCTTTTAGGTGAAAGATTCTGAGAGTGCAAGAGAAGTCCATAGCAACTAGAAAATTTGATGGTTAATTTTGGTGAACCTACATATTGAACACATTATCTTTCTAATTTCAATTTCATCTTGCATCCTAGGTTTCCTTTGCATCAATATTCAATTAGGTTTTTCTTTGTTTTTGCATCCTAGGATTTCTAAAATTGCATTAGTGAAAGAATCATTTAGAATTCATTTTTACATATTAAAGATTCATTAAAAAATGAAAATCAGCATTTGCATCTTCATTTTGCATCTAAAAAGAATTGAAATCATTTTAAATTTTCTTAAAAACATAAAAAAATCCATACCTCAACTCATTCACCACCCTGGGCAAATCAGTCCAGTTGCATTTTTTGCATTAAAATTTCTCGCATTTTCACAATTTTTCCTACATTTCTATTTCCTGTTACTACCTTCTTGTTTCAGAATTTAGGTCATTAGAATTTTATTTTTCCTAGTTTTCATTTGCATTCACCCCATATTTTGTGGTACTTGTATGAGTGTTTGGTTCCCTATTGATAATACTTTAGTGAGACAAACTTCTAGACTCATGGCTTCTCCTAAAAGCACTTTCATTGTGGACCTTGGGATCTCAAGAGCACCTACTCCTAGTATGGGAAATGGTGCACTAGGCATGGATACTACCACTACTACATCTTTACCTTCACATCCCATGCATGTTGACACACAAACTAGTTCCATTCCGCAAGAAAAAGTCATTAGTATTCATGAGGATTTTGCACATTTACAACAAGATTTAAGTCTTGAAAACATTTCCACGGCTGTTATACTTCCCATAGAAAACCTTCATCACTTGATTGAAAGTGATGATGGCTTACAAGTTATGAAAATAATTGCTGAGATATACAACAAACATGTTCCTTCCACATCTCAATAAATAAACATTGTTGTGAGCCAAGGAGGATCTCACATTCCTCCTTCTTCAACCATAGTATCCATACCCACCTATACCACTCCTCAAGTTACAACAACCATGCAACAAGTTAGTCATGTGACTCCTTCTTTCACTATTCCAACTAGCATTCCTAGTTCTTTTGTGGCATCGAATGTTCCATCTTCTACCTTCACCCCTCTTAGTGTCCCCTTCACTTCTCCTAACATTACATACACTCCATCACCATTCTCTCTTCCACCTCATACCAATTACATCGACCCCATCATTACACAACTATTTAACACCATTTCATCCATGCAACAACATATATCCACCATTACCCAAAGTCAAAATGCTCCACCCACATATCATGTCCATAGTAGCCCATTATCTCTAGAGATCTTACGAACACAAATGCCACAGGGAATTGAGATGCCTAGGTTTGAGAAGTACAGAGATAAAGGAGACCCTACTAATCATGTAAATGCCTATACAACATTGTGTAGTGATTTTTTCCTTGATGATAAACTATTAGCCAAACCTTTTCCTAGGACCTTAAAGGACATTGCACTGAGTGGTTCTCAAACTTACATAATCATTCAATCTGATCATTTAATGAACTTGTGGATTCCTTTATAAGTCATTTCCAAGTCCATATGACTCCCAAAAATACAATGGTTGATTTAATGAGATGTAAACAAAACGCAAATGAAAAAGTAACCGATTTCATTTCACGTTATCAGTCATTGTATGCTCAAATTGATGTCAAGATTCCTGATTCACATCTCCAAAATATGTTTATCGAAAAATTGAACACTGCCCTTCAAGATAAGTTAACTATGATGAAATTTCCTTCATGCATGCATTTATGCAAAACCTTTTGTGACTATCACAACTCGGTTACTAGTCATGACTCAAAATCCACTTCTAACTGAGTTGAGAAGTCTGAACAAAGCAACCAAATTAATGTGCAAAACTTTAAAAAACCAAATAGAGGCTTCTTACAATTCAATCCACCTCATCCGCAACCAACCCAACCTGTTTAGAGTCAAGTGGCCACTATTAAATCAGCGGTGCCCTTTACCTATGGGGAGCCCAAGAGACAATTTACCCCCTTACCTGATAGTCTCCATAACACAATGAATCAATTGCTCCAACAAAAAATGATCACTTTTCCTACCGTTAAACCAGTTGATACCACCAATCCTTTACCACACACCTTTAAACCAAATTCTTATTGTCATTTTCATCACCAAAATAGACATGACACCAAATGATGTAAGTGTCTCAAACACTTAGTTCAAGACCTTATTGATTCTAGTCGTTTGTCCATTGCAGGTGTCAATGATCAAGGCAATAAGTCTGTTGCACCCCCTAATCAAAATTTACAATTTTTTACCAACCCTATGCCTAAACACAATGTTTCATTTGCCAAGGCAATTGAACCTTCAAACACTCATGTGATGAACATTGATACCAATAATGAACAACATGATATTACTCCAAATGTTACCCAAGTTTTAATCCTATGGATGAACTTGTGGGTACAATAGACGTTTTCCCTCATAAGGGCCCAACCAAAAAATATCTTGATATTACTTTTCCTTCTCATGACATACTAAAAAAGCTTCCTGATGGTCCTCTTTACATAGCCGACAAAATCTATGATAAGACCACCAATGGGATATTAATAGATCCTACCTATGGCGAGAATGTGATCATGAAATAATTCTTAGTATTACATGATCTCTATCAAGATGATCATAATAAACCAACTACATGGATTAAAACACATACTATTTTTGCATGCCCTACAATCAGATTGATCATACTCCCATTACAGATAGGACCCAAAACTTTGGATGTAACATTTTCTATTATTCCACAATTAGACCAGTTTTGTTTGCGGCTAGGTCATCCTTGGCTTTGCTTGATGAGAGTTGTTCCTTTAGTGGCTCACAAATGTTTGAAGTTTCCACATGGAAATGAGATATTTAACATACACCATAGTGGCTTTAATCCATTGTCCTCTAAAGGTAATTTTTCCTTAGAAGCCTTTTGGCCTAAACCTATGGAACCCATCACCCCTCAAAAAGACTTATTTTTCATTACCTATCAAAATTTCAAAGACAAACGAATAGCCGAGTTGTCTCTTCATCACATATCCCCGTCCACTTCCGCTACTTCTATCCTTGATGAGACCATGCTTCAACTTGAGTTTGAAGCTAAACAAACAATACAACCTCATCAGAAACCAACCATAGACACTTCCCCTTCATTGTTTAAAAATCCAAGAGATAACGAAACCAATCATGTCATGCCTCCTCGCATTAAACAAGTTTATAAAGCCAAAGCGAAAGTGATTGACCCATCTTCCTTGGTTTCTTCCCTTCTTCCCCCTTTGGAAGAAAAGGAACCTATGGTGAATCAACCCACTCTTACACCTCAAAAACTTCAAAATAAAATTAAAAGAAACCATAGTGCTAGGGAGCGTACTCATTGTCATTGTCTCCTTTCTCGTCAAATGAAAACCAAAAACAACAAAGAAAATCAACCTCTTCCTTTGACATAAGCAATAACTGATCACCCTACTCCTCTTGACCCGCCACAAGATAGTATGATACAACCATCACAACAAAATGATCAGATACAATAACCACAACTCCTGATACACCCTTCCTTGGAAATTACTCTTCATCCTCCCATTATGATTAACATCGATGATGAGGAGGAGGAGGAGGAGATCACTAAAATAGATGAAGAAGTGCATAATGATCTAAACTCTTTATTTTCATCATCCATGAGCTTAAATGATAAATCTGCTACACCAAGTGAATAACTTGGCACTTCCCCTAGTTTGGCACTTGCAATTCTTCGTTTGGATAGTCAACCTCCCTCACAATATACTAAACATGATTGGGAGGTGGATGACTTATTAGATGGTTCACTTGCATTCACCTTGCTAGCCTTTTTACATTTTTCTTTTCTTTAGTGTGCTTGTATGTGTGTATCATGTTCCCCCATACTGTGTGTTTGATGTTCTCTCTCTTTGTGCACTTCCTCTATTTGTACCTCTATTCTTCTATATGTCGTACATTTCCTTTCGCTTTTTTTTTTTTCCTTTTGGGGAGGACACAAAGCATTGAGATAGCCTTATGTCTCTTCCATGCTGACCCAAAAGGTCCCTTTTCCTTTTCCTTTTTTATCTTTTCTTGTGTTTTTCTTTGGGGGGATGATGCAAGCTTAACCCAAATGTTCCCTTCACATCGACCCAAATCTTTTCCTTTCTTTCTTTTTCATTTCCTTTCTTTCACTTGTGTTTTCATTTTTGGTATGATGCAAAGCATTGAGACCACAATGTCTCTTCCATGTTGACCCAAAATGGACTTTATTTTTCTTTTTTTTTACTCTCCTTTGTGTCATTCTTCCAGTTCTATGTGCTTTGGGGAATGATGACAGTTTGAGCTCTTAATCAAAACATTGCAGCAATGAACATACTAACCCAAAATTCATAGATCCCTTTATGTTTGGTGTGTTCTTTGGGGGAACCTCCCTTTCTTTATTCCTTTTCTTCATATGACGCATCCTTACTCAAAACATATGACTTGGCATGAGGACTTTCCAAAGCTCCTCTCATGGTTTTTTTTTTCCTTACACCAAAGTAATTTTGTGAATGGTGTGTAGAAAATCCTTTCAAAGTGTAGGCATGGGCATCATTTCATTTGCATTCTTGGTTCTTAGTGTAGCCTTGTCACTTCATACAATGCGTTTGTCACTTTGTGGATGACATTGGGTGTGATGTCCTTCATAAGTGTGATATATCTTAGCATATTACATTCCTCTTAGTGGCTTGATGTGATGCACTACATCCCCTAAGTTGTGAATATTCTATTCTTTGATTGGTCCTCTCTTGGAGATGTTAGACACAATGTTCCCTAAATGATAGACCTTGCATGAACTTAACAAGACTCCTTTGAAATCTTTTGCATTTTACATTTTTTCATTTTACATTTTACATCTTTGCCACCTTGCATAATAACTTGCATGCATGTGGTACCTTGCTCTTTGTTCATGGGTTCTAAGCATACGAAACTTTGCTTGTCTCATGAAGCACAAACCAACATTTTTCCTTTGTGGTAGCTTATTAAAGTTATCAGGAGGTATAACTTTTATATGGTTCATTGGGAAGCCCATTCAATGGCATGATTTCCCCATATCCACCTGTATTTTTGTGAGTGCATACCAACTAGCGTATGTTCTCACCTTTTGGGTCTTCTCACTTGGTGGACCGCCATGAGTTTTGTCACCCCAGAGTGAGTATCCATTCTCTTGTTCTCACAAATAGCCTAGATCTAATCCACAACTAGTTGGAAAAATGATTGAATCTTGATCCAATTATCCCTTTTCTTCTTCTATTTCACATGTGTGTTCCTTTTCCCTTATGTTTAGTTTGGCATGGGATCTTCATCCAGCAGGCTTGATCATCCCTCTTGATCATTGTCATTCCATCTTCCTAACATAAGTGCATTTGGATCCTTCTTCATATACATGGCTACTTTAGTGTGAATTTGAATCAAGTTCATCCTCTCACTAAAGTGGGGCTAAATGTACCATAGAAAAATGGATCATTGAAATTTTCATGGTTATTTAGGTTGTCTCTTGTGATGTTTGACTTATCTTCCTTTGATTTAATGTTGTAATGTAGCTTATGCATTCACATTAGGTCCTACACATTCAAATTACATGACATCTTGTGAAGGTGTTCTGAAGTGTTGTAACACATTTCTAAACTTTTCTAGACTCTTCTCATTACAATTCACCTACAAATGACTTTTCCATCACTTATGAAGTCCTATTTAAAAGTGTTGTAAAGTGTTGTAACAATATTTCACACTTTTCTAGGCTTGTGACCACTATTTACACCTTTCTTATGCTTTATATGACCCCTTTTATGCATTCATACTTAATTAAGTGTACTTTTGAATGTAAACCTGACAAATAACATTAAATGCAACTTAATTCCCAACACCCACTTACAAGCCCAAGGTGGGACCCATTTTCCATGGGTGGAAAATGAGTCCCTCTTGTCTCCAAATTCAAAATAATTCAAAATTCCTTTCGGTTTTTTATTTGAAAAGGCCTTATGTCAGCCTGTGATGAGGTACTATTGGGTTATGAGGGCATAAGTGTGTATAAATAAGTGTTTTTCTTCTCATTTCAACCCCCATTCATTCAATCATTTATCAAGTTCACTCATTCACTAATTACATTCAAGCATCATTCAATCAAGCAAACATCAAGCATCTTGGAGTAGCCATTGATATATCTTCAAATTTCTTCAACAAGGTTGTGGTGAGTTTAGGATTTTTTTATGTTGTTTATTCATCTTTCCTTGTTCATTTCATTCCATTTCTTTATTATGGGTTTGATTACCAAAGTGGGATTTGACCAAGGAAAATCTCTATACTTTAACCCTTAACCATTTTTCCCCTTTTGCATGTGTGTTTACAGACTTTTGTATGCATATTTTTCAAGAAATTAGGTGTTAAAAGGTGGTCAACAATTTAACAAAGTGTTTCAAGTCAACTAAACCCTATTTCAAGCTAGGAGACAACCTACAGTCCATTTTCTACAAATTTGACTCTATAAACCTGACAAGAAGACAAGTGCAGATCTAGAGCTATAGAATTGACCTTTGTTTTCATAGATTTTTGGAGGAATACTGATTCACCATCAATGGTGAATGATTCCCACCTTAGGGATGAAAATTTTGATTTTGTCAGAATCTAGTTCCCGACAGTCGGAAAGCAATTTCAAGTGTTTTTGTTAGTAACAAGTCTGATTCACCATCAGTGGAAAATGAGTCCCAATGGTGATTTACAATTATTTCTACCAGTTTTTAGAGCCTTCCAGATTTAGCATTCAATTCCAAGGTGCACTCTATTCAACCTCTTCTAGTTTTGTTTATGTTTGCTCATGTTTTAATTCATTCTTGCATACCTCACTGTGTTTTCAAACATTGCATATTTCATTAGTTTTGTATTCATAATCAATCGATTTCATTGCTTAGTTGCACTTAGATCATTCCATTTAGTCATAATTCCATCTTACATTCCTTTATTTGAGTGAGCCACCTCAATTTTAGGGTTCTATCTCTCTCCTTTTAGGTGAAAGATCTTGAGAGTGCAAGAGAAGTCCATAGCAACCCACAAAATTGTTGGTTCAAGGGTCATCAACTAGATTTACCATGTTCATTAGCCAAAAATGTACTAAGAGATTGGCACCCTTTTAAGGTTCAAAACTTGCATTTTTGAGACCTAACAATTAGGAAAATGCATAGGTTTGAAAAATGAGTCAAAGTCCAATAATGTTTTATAACTTAGCTAAAGACTAAAAAATACACCCCCTTTTCTTATAAGTACTTAGAACATAATTTTTTAAAGAGGGGCAAAAAATCAATGGTAATAGCTGGCTCTAACTAGGGACAATGACTGCTAAGGATGAAGACATGAACCTAGACTCAAAATTTAGGACTACCATTTTCTTATCCATTGGGAAATAGAGTCAAGATTAAAATTAAAGGATTAGACACAACAAAAATGGGACATGCACCAAAAACAAAGCAAAGAAAACAATTCACAAAGGTAGGAGACTCCTACCGAAAATGGAAGAAAAGAAAACTATTATACATATCTGTTAACAAGATGAGAAAAATATGACCCTCGATGTTTAAGACCAACATAAACACATCCCAAAAGTACCCTTAAAAACATAAATTGGAAAGTGGAAAGACTTATGTGATAAAGAAGTGTTATGACTCCTCATTTGAATATTTGAATAAGTCATTGAATAAAAAAATCCTAGGTCCTTTCTTTTTTCAATTTGCTAATCACCTCAGCTTTAAGAGTAGTGATTTGGGTAATGAGGATAGAGTTACCAATGCACCATATAATGGATGAAACATAATAGGTCTCATTCTCTTAATTAAGTGCAATTGGTCTATCAGACATAATAAATTCTTCCAAGATTTGAGAATCATATGTAACTCTAGAATCATTAACTTCACCTTTTGCTTACATATGAACATGACCTTTATTAGAAGTTATGAGTTTGTGCATGAACATCTAACGATTCTTTTGTTGCATCCTTGTTGACACACACTTATCTTCTTACTTTTCTTTGTCAAGTATCACTCCCTGGAGTGAATTATTCTTTCTCCCTTTCCATTCTTGAAGAAGGAATCTATATAACTTTGGGCTTCAAGAAATCGTTCTCTTGAATCTCTCTCTTTCCTTAAGTAATATCAGGAATAAGAGACTACTTCATATCTTTCTGAATGGTGATATCAAGATACATGCTATCATGACTATAAAACTCATCATCACAATCTAAATCATCAGAATCCTCATTCTCTATCCCTAAAAGTTCAACTTTGCTTGCATCTCTAACTATGTTAGTTGCAGGAGTCCCAATAGTTGTGGAGGAACCAGATTCGAAAGATCAGTTTGGGGTGATTCATCATTACTCAAAACATTAAGCACTTCCCTTGGAAGGAGATTCAAAATGGACACGATCCCACTTCCCAACTCATGGTGCCTTGCCATTTCTTCCTCAATCGTCATAGCTTCAATTTTTACCACCTCAAATCCAAATACACCTCTTCTGCTTAGGATGAAATGAATTCCTAGAGGCAAAGCATGCATAAGAGTGGCTACTAGATTAGTTTCACTTGGCCTACTAGAACAAAAAATTTGATTCAAAATCCTGATGAATCTATCAATAAAACTCATAATACTTTCAATCTCATTCCTTTGAATATCAAAGAGAGCTCTCAAATGAGTTCTTATGTGACCACAACCTTAAATCTCTCAAGAAAATTATCTTTGAGAGTATTCCAATTCGTAATGCTTCCCTTTGCAAGTTGCATGAACCATTTTGTTGCCCGACCTTTAGAGATGCAATAAAAAGGTGAATGAATACATTTTCTTCATCAATACCGAAGGAAGCACAAGAATTAACAAAAACATGCAAATGGTCTTTGAGGTCATGTGCATTTTCTCCAATGAACACATGGAAATGTTCCCTAAACCCTTTAGGAAGCAAGGGAAAACTTGGCATTGCTAAGGGACCAAAAATGGTTCCCCAAGGCTGGAATGATGAAGAGGCCATCAAAATAAATTATAGCTGGGATGTATGGGTTCTTTTTGAAATATAGTCACCAATCCTGATAGAGATAGTTTTGAGTTTCAACAATCAATTTAGTGGTGGCACTCTTTGAGTTGGTGGTAGGTTTTGGTTCTAGTTGGGATGAGGTGGCCGATTAGGATAATGAACACTTTCAATTCTTGAAAACCTTTCCACCATAGGTCCAAGCATGAGTTTTGTCATTTCTTCTTCTTCTTCAAGCACCAAAATCACACATATATTCTTTCACACTTCTTTGTATCACCACATGTGTATTTAGCTGAGAGATGATGTCTTGTTCTAATGTAACCAAATATAATCTCGGCTACAACACATGAAAGATACATTCATGTGGTAACACCATCTCTTCTCATCATAAAATGACAACTCAAATAAATTCCTCAATAAACCAAAGATTATGATTGCATAAAAATGATTATTTCTTCATTTAATCCCCAACAAAGCTGCCAAAAATCTATTAGTGAATATATTTTCCTTTATAAAATGAACACATTTGACTCTATAACACCCAAGAAATACAAAATTAACTCACAATAGTTGGAGAGATTATCATTGGATTGATAATCTTCCTCTGAATTTTGATTGAGGTACAACTCCCTCTTTTAATATATTTTTTGGATTTTTTAAATATATAAATTGGGGTTTGTGCTTTATCAGAAAGTAGGAAAGGAAAAATAACACTATCTCATAGCCATGACACAAATGGGAAAATCAATGGTGAAATTAACTAATACTGAAATGAAATGATTGCAAAATGATCAGTATCATGACTCACAAATCAGACTACTAACACTTGCTGACTCAACTCGGTACAATTCCAACCATCTATTATAAATAAAAGAACCAAATGTCACTAAACATCAAATTCTCACAAGAAAGGTATATTTAAATGGTTTTAAAAGCTCACAGACTTTCTCACAAACATTAACATTTAATTCAAATTACTGCACACAGATAATAACATTCATAAAAAAATGAATTGAAACTATAAAATTTGATTCTTTATTAAGATTGATTCACTCATGCATCACAGTGAAAGGGGGATCAAAATGTCAGACCCTTGCAATGTCAAAAAATAACATGTTTAAACATTTTCAATTTGTAAACAATTAAGGTTTCTCAGAATGGCTTCTTGGTTATTAACTACTACTTAGTCAAATAAAGTTGGTCGAAAATCAATTAATTTTGTCAGATTATGAAAATTCCCCTCATTTATTTCTATTTTTTGGGATTTTTATGATTACATCTCATTTCCCAATTGATAGAATAGGAGGATGAATCGTCACTTAACCTAAACAAACCACATGGATTTACTTTGTGTGAAATGATTGCCACTTTAACTTCTCTATGACTATTGGCATGCCACCTAGATCATTATGTGCAATTCTTTAAATGTTGAGGATTGTTTGAATCCAATTTACAAGATCTCCATCCCATCACCATACTTGAATTAATTAGGTTGAAGCAATTTGTGTGTACTTCGACATTTATTGCTTCAAACAAAGCTCCATCATTTTTCCCCTATCACTCTATAAATCCTACTCTTCCCTATTCATTCTACATAATGTTAGTTAAATCTTTAAGCATGTGGAGCTTGTCAAGTGAGGTTGTTATGGAGAGTGACTTCATAATAGTAGAAGGCATTGAGTGCAGTGTTGTTCACAAGCTAGTGCAAGATCAACTAAAAAAAGTATTTTTTATCCGCAGTGATGTGGAGGAAGAAGTCATTTGTAAGGTGATTGGTGAGAAATTCCTAGTGCAAGTGTATGTTAATAATGCCACACTGCTTGAGAAAATTTTTCTTTATATAATATTGTATGAAATTTTGGTCAGTTTGGATGGGCTTTGTGGGCTACCAAGCATTTGGTTTTTCCACGGTACATGTAGAGTGTTGAAGATGTGCTGAGAGGGATTTTTTTTCACCCTCATGTGGGTCTGATTGGTGATGGTATATGTATCTCCTATGATCTATGAACTGAGAGGGTCAACCAAGCCATTACTCTGATGTGCATTGGCCTTGAAAGCAACATGGAGACATTCACTCACTATGTGGAGTATAATGAGAATATTTTCTCTCCTACACAAATTAAGTGAATGCAAGAGGTGATCAAGGCCATCTGAGTCATCATATTTACCCTTTGCATTTGAAATACCTTATTGTGGAATCACCCCCTTTTTTGGCAATGTAATATGAAATTTTGTAGATACATATAAATAAATATATATATATATATCTTTTTGGCTTTTTAATTACTTTGCATCACGTAGATCTTTATCTATTTGAAATTTCCTGTAATTTTAACTATATGCTCATGGAAATGTATGAAAATTGTGTTTCTCTATGAGAAATTTTATTTTTATGTAATTTCATCCCCATAAATGAAAATATTTGAGCCCCAAATGTACCGATAAATGCCTCTGGATGGGTTCTAGAAAAGCATCAGAGTCCGCTAGTGTTAAAGAAACTTTCTTGTATGCCACCCCAAAGAATGAACTCATTACTTTGATTTGTCCCTTATTCTTTATGTGAACGGCTTTGAAAAGATCATAAGAACTTAATGAATAATGTTAGAAAAAATAAATGAATTTTAAAAACCCTATTGGAATCAACAAAGGTTTTTAAACTCTATAAAGTTCAACCCACTTTTTCCACTTCACCCATTTAACTCTTGATAATAACATACGTTCACAACCTTTGGGTCCCATCGATAGACTTTTGATCTTTACAGTGATGGTCATCGGGAAAATACATAGGTTTGAAAAATGAATCAAAGTTTGATATAGTAAATACAAATTAGCTAAAGACCAAAAAATACACCCCCTTTCCTTATAAGTACTAGAAGGGAATTTTTAAAAGAGGGGCTAAAAATCCATGGTAACACCTTCAGAGGTGGAACCTAAAACAATGATTGAGGCATGTAAAGATGAGAACTAGATCAAGGCTATGAAAGAGGATTTGGAACATATTGAGAAGAATCCAACATGAGAATTGGTCTCAAGACTTGCAAATAAGAATATGATAGGAACGAAATGGGTTTTTAGGAACAAATTGAATGAAGATGGGAATTTTGTCAAAAACAAGGCCAGACTTGTGTGTAAGGGCTACTCACAAGTAGAAGGAATAGATTTTTATGAGATTTTTTCTTTGGTGAAAAGTATGGAAGGAATTAGAATGTTTTTGGCTTTTGCAACACATAAAGACTTCAAAGTATATCAGATGGATGTAAGTCTATGTTCTTGAATAGTGGGTTGGAAGAAGAGGTATACATTGAACAATCAAAAGGAATTTAGTTCTTAGATGATACTAATATGGTCTATAGGTTGAATAAGGAATTTTATGGACTCAAATAAGCTCCTATAGCTTCGTATGCAAGGTTAGATAAGTACTTCTTGCAGCAAGGGTTTAGGAAGGGTACTATAGATAGTAACCTTTACTTCAAGGTTGAGGGAGAATAAATCTTAATTGTGGTAGTGTATGTGGATGAAATTATCATTGGTTGAAATGAAGGTAATTGCAAGAAGTTTTTAGTTGAGATGTAAAAAGGGTTTGAGATGGAAATGTGTGGGGAGATGAATTTCTTCTAGGTTGGATTACAAATCAATCAATTAGAAGAAGGTATTTTCATTTCAAAGTCAAAATATGTCAAGGAAATATTGAAGAAGTTTGGAATGGAGGATTCTAAACCAATATGCACCCCTATGGTTACTTATTTTAAATTGAGAAAAAAATGATGAATCTCCTAAATTTGATTAGAGAAAGTACAAATCAATGATTGGTGGATTTTTATATCTAACTTCTACTAGACCAAATATCATGAATGTGGTCTATCTTGTGGTAAGGTTTCAAGAAGATCCCAGAGAATACCATGTTGTAGCAGTGAAGAAGATATTTAGATACTTGAAGGGCACTCTTGGCTATGGTTTGTGGTATCCTAGGGATACTAATATCTCCTTGAGTTCATACAAAGATGAAAATTGGGTAGGTTGTATAGATGATTGAATAAGTAATAGACATCTAAATTTTAATCACTCCATATGATTAAATTTACTGCCTTCCTGTTTCACTACTATTAATATTAATTTATTAAATTAATATTATACCTTTTATTTCATATCGGTAAAGTATTTAATTTAATAATTAATACTTTATCTTTCACCCTATTCCTCTCTAAATTAAATAAATACACTAATTTATTTAATTTAGTCATTTTCCCCCTTTTTTTGATTTAAAATCAATTTAAAATTCTTCACTTGTCACATCCTCCATAACCTTGCCCTAATCTGAATTAATTTAATTAATTCATGATTATCATGTGCATCCTCTTAATCAAGATTAATGTCACATCCTCCTACATTTGCCACTTGCCTCTAATCTTCCATTAATTAGCCTAATCCAATGTTTGCACAACATTAACCAAGGTCATTAGCTAAATTTAACACCACTTTTTAGTCAACCTTTGCATTTACCTTCTTTTGGCATTGACCCCCTTTCCCATGTGAATTTTTAATTCACATTTATTTGTCCTAGATTCCCCTCCTTTATATGTGAATTTTTAATTCACATTCCATCCTTCCAAGGCTTCTAGAACCTTGGACTTGTCACAATCTCCACATGTGACCAAGTCCCACCTTTTGGAGCCCACCTTTTATCTTTTAGACTTTCCTAAGAATGTGAATTTTTAATTCACATTTATATCCCCAACCACCTTTCCTTTTCTCCCATAGATGGAGGAATTCCAAAATTCCTCAAATGTCCCTTTCACTCCCACTTAGGGACAAGGAATCCCTTTTTGAAGAAATCTCCTCACTCCCCAAGGTGCATGTCCTTCCTCCACCTCATGTACCTTCTTGACACCTCACTCACACCTCATATCCCCTTGTCCACTTCACCCTCCACATGTCAAGATGTGAGGGCTTGTGGGTTCTCAACCCACCATAGCCCTTCATCTTGGCCTTGTTGGAGCAATCTTAACCGTTGAATTCTCCAGAGAATTCAAATTCTCCTATAAATACCCCCTCCTCAAGGGCATTTTCAACACTTTGTATTTTCATAACTACATGCTGCCAATTTGCATCCTTTTCCATCATTTAGCCATCTCATTTAATCATTTTGCACATCTAACCTTGCATTTAGTCACTCAAGAAATCATCTAAGGAGCACACAAATCATTCCAAGCAAGGGCCAATCAAGGAGACATCAACAGCAAGGAAGGTGAAATTGTTTCTATTTCGTTTTGTCCATTTCCTTCTTGTTTTATCACTTTGGCTAATCTTTGAGGTGTCTTTGGTATTTTATCATTTTTGCAATTTTAAGTTGTTTTGACATTTAGAGTAGGATAAATCTGCTGCACACAAGTACAAGTGGAGGTTCTTTATTTATTAGAAGCAGATAGGTTTCATGGTTGAGTAAGAGCATGATTTAGTGTCTACTGTAGAGGTAGAGTATATTATATCAACATTATGATCTACATAGGTGTTGTGGATGAAGCAAGCATTGAATGATATTAGAGTATCATATGATGAACCTATTTCTATCTTATGTGATAATGCAAGTGCTATCACTATCTCAAAGAACTTGGTAATGCATTCAGTCTAAAAATATATATCTTTATTCGGTATCACTTTATAAGAGAAGAAATTGTAGAGAATGAGGTGAAGCTAGAATATATTCCTACAAAGGATCAAGTTGCAGATATCTTTGCAAAGTCTCTTCCTAAAGATACTTTTGACTATCTCTGGTGGAAGTAAGGGGTTATTTTCCCTCATTCTTTTAACTAGATGCATAAGTTAGTGCATCTATATAAGTGAGCATTCAAGATATATTCATTGTCTTAGACTAATGTTGAAGGCTACCACTCAAGGGGAGTAGGTAGTAGTGTTATAAGATGGAGCATATTTTGTGCCCCTGAGGGGGAGAGTGTAGAAAAGTGAGTGCAACGCAGTTTCTTGCTAGAATTACAAGTAGTGTCAAAGTTGTGTATGCAGATGCCAAAAGAGAAAACCAAAAAGAAAAAAAATGTATACAGATGATGTTTGAAAAGTGTAGGTGTTTCCCTTTGAATGTTTTCAAAGAGGGAGAGAACAAGAGTTCAATGTAGGAAAGAGAGTTGGATGATTTTATGGCCCTTTTCTATTAATGTCAAAGGGGGAGGGAGTTGGTTGAAAAACCATAGTGCAGAAGAGTATTATAGGAAATAATATGGTTTGAAAAAAATAGTGGGAGAGAATGTTCACAAGAGAATGAGAGACTAAAGAACTCCTTAGGTAGGGGGAGAAGAAGTTTGTGAAGTAGAAGTAAAAGAGAGAGTGAAGAGTGAAAGATGCCCTAGTCAGGGGGAGTGTTTCTTGTTGTCGAGATTTTGTTGGTTTCTTCTTTTGTTGATGGTTTTTCAGAGAGCTCTTGTTTCCATCAATGACAAAGGGGGATATTGTTGCAAGTATGCTATTGGTGTTGTCATTGATGTCAAAAATTGTAGGTGTTGGTAATTGATGTAAATGGTATGAAGAAGGTTGGTGTTATCAAATTATTGTACTAGCATGTATGTGTTGTGGTGTTTTCATTAGTTTTGTCATTTAAGTCTTGATGGATAAGATTTGTAGTTGTAGTTATAGTAAGTTCACTTGGTTTCCAATTGCTTTTGAGAAAATTTGAATAAAAGAGTGTATTGTGACAAAGGTGTGTTCAGTTTTGAGCTCTAGATTTATTCATGGTTAAAGATATGCTTGTGTAATTTGGATATGATGATTAGAGGTGTTTAGAGGTGTTATATCCAGAGTCGGGTTCTAGATCATTCAACAATGACAGTTGTGTTTGATAGTTTGTTTGTCTGTGTAGAAGGTTGTCTAGGAGAAATGAGATTGCTCTACATTTCTCCATAGTGAGGTTTCTTTTCTTGTGGATTTTGGAACGATCTTATATTATTTGTAACTCCCTTCCCTTTAGGTTTTAGGTGTTGAGGTGTTTCGCAAGGTTGGTTAGTAAGTTTTGTTTTGTGGAAATGTGTCTAGTTGCACAGAATGATGGTGTTCTTAGTTTCAAGTGATAGTGGAAGAGTTGCAAAATATTTTGATGATCCCAAAATATTTTAAGATGTTGTGTGGATGTTGTGAAGTGTTGTTGTGTGGTCTATGTGACCTATGAAGCGTGTATGTGGTCACTTGTAGTGTTAGTTCAGGTTTGGTAGACCCGACATGCTAGAACTATTTGTGGAGGTATCCCATGGATTATGTATGTTTTGAGTAGCATGGTGATGTATATTTGGGTTCTAGTTAACCCTTGGTGTGGTTTTCCTTCATTTCTTTCCATTGTAGAGGTGTTTGGCACTGAACTATTTTAGTGTTACATGTTTTAGGTGCATATGTTTCATTAAGTCCAACCTAATTGAGATTGTTTATGTTGTGGATAGTATAAATGTAAGGTGAATTGTTGGAGATGAGTGTGTATCTATATAAGGTGTGTGAAAGATGTGAATTTGATTCAGTGTGCCGATTTGAGTGCAAGCTTAATGTGTATGACTCCAATGCAGTGAGTGGAAGGGACTACATTTTCAGTGTTCTTGAAGTTGCTAGACATAGTGAGCCAAAAGTTGTGAATAGATTAAAGTTTCAGTGGTTGATTTCTCTTGTTTCCTTGAGATAGCGAATCTCTTTGTAACAGTCTTCTTCTCTCTTCTTTCTTTTGGAAAGTGAGTTCTTTTGGTAGTGAGCCTTTCTTCTTTTTTTGGGAAGTGAGCCTAATTATATTTGACCATGTGGTAATTCATATGTGAGCTAATCCTTATTTTTGTTTTTCCCTTCTTGGTTTTTCCTCATAAATCTAGTGTTCTTACATGCTTGGATGTGTTTTCATTACTATTTCATATATTTACATTCTACTAATCCATGATAATGGTTTAATGGTTTGAAAAGATATTGAGGGT